>PVIC010052051.1:0-12283 GCA_004025085.1 Thryonomys swinderianus | reverse complement strand
CTTGGTGTGGGAATGTGATGAGGGGAAGGAATAAATATGATACAGAAAGAAAATAAAAGAGCATGTATAAAGGGGGGAGGAGGGGGGAGTGGGTAGGGATATGGGTAAAAATGAGAATTAACTTGTGGCATATACTGGTACAAATTTCCCAATGTTATATGTGATTTTGAGATGTATATAAATTGTACAATAAAGAATTGAATTAAAAAAAAAGAATTGTGTGGAGAGGGGCAATCATGTATAAAGCCGCAAAATTGCATCCATTTTTGCAAGACTTGGAACAGAGCCTCCCCTCAGAGGAAACTGGCCTGCCAGCAACTTGATCTTGGACTTCCTGTCCCCAGAACTGGGAGAAAATTAATTTCTATTAAGTGATATATTCTTATGACAGCACCAGGAAATTTATATAGGTGCTCAAATTAATTTGGGGAAAACAAGGTTCACTTTAATTAATTACACTACACTGAGAAATTAAACTGTCATTTAACTGAATTAAACTGAATTAGGAAAGTCCACTAAAGCTGTTGCTATCCAAACCTTTTCTGCTGTGACCAAACAACAAATACATTTTCGAAAACCACTTTCAAAATTTCATTAATCAATCTCACTACATGCCATCTTCAACAAATGCATTTATTAAGTTCTCATAAGCATTCTCTTTAAGAAGAAAAGGCGCCGGTTTTGTACATGCTAATATTAGTATGAGTCGATTCTGATCAACAAGGATATTGTAAAAACTATGAGCTTAACAAAGGATTCAGTGGAGACAAATCTGAAGGCCTGGGCCCTCCAAGAAGCCAGGATTACATTTGAATCCACTCTCTCCCCCACTAACCAGCACCCTATCCCAAGTGTACACACATATGTACAAGCGCGCACACACATGCATGGGGGTGTTAGGCGACAACACAAGATAGTGGGTCATTAAGAAATGGGCGCTCAGTGCAGTCCAAGGATCCAGCACTGGGTAACCTCGAAGATGGACCTCTGTGGCTGTGCTCGCCCACCCTCTCCTGCCTGTCCTGCGGGGCCTCCGCCTCCCTTCCATCCAGATCCTGCTTCCTTTGAGGGTCGGAATCAGTCATCACCTCCTCCATAGTCCTATCCAACTGTCTGAGCCCACGATGACCTTTCTCTCCACTCAAGTCCCATGACATACATTACTCAGATCCCTCCTTTTAATAACAAGAGAGAATAAATCAGACTTTCTAAATATCAAACTCCCTCGCTGAGTTTTTGTACTGATTTACACAGGTGCTATTCTAAAACAACATGGCCGGGCAGATGAAACTTTAAAACTAGACCATCACTAGACTTTAAAATTAGACTAGGGAATTTACTGTACTTTAATTTTTTAAATTGAATCCTTTATTGGTACTTTTTTTTTTTTTTTTTTTGCTTTTTGAGACAGAGTCTCGCTTTGTAGTTTAGGCTGGCCCTGAGCTCACTATGGTGCCCAGGCAAGCCGCCGCGAACTCAGCAGTCCTCCTGTCTCTGCCTCCCGAGTGCTGGGATGACAGGCGTGAGCCACCACGCCCGGCATTATGGTATGTGGTGTTGATTGTTGGTGGGCCTGAGTCTCCACACCCAGCATTATATGTGGTTACCGGGGATCGAACTCAGGACCTTGCGCTTGCGAGGCAGGCACCGGAACCACTGAGCTAACCCTCCGGCCCTATTGGTACATTTTATATACAGCTCACAATCACACTCCACATTGGAGAATTTGTACCAGTATATGATGCAAGTTAATTCTCATTTTGACCCATGTCCCTACCCGCCCCACAACCCCCTCCTCCTATATACATGTGCTTTCTTTTTCTTTTTAAAATCATATTTATTTACCCTCATTACTTTCCCCTACCACATTCCCTTTGAGTATTTCCTATTTCACAAGATCTATCATACATTCTAGAACTCATTTACATCTACATGTTCTCATACCAGATGTACTTCAAATTTTAATTAGTGACGTTTTCAAAACATGCAACACAATAAGACCTTGGTGAATAAGCCCAGGTGTATCTTAAAGCCCTCTAAGGATGGCTTTCCAAACAACCTACTTTGTATTTCTCACTCGTGCTATCTGTCTCCAAGAAGCACACACCATTCTTTATAGCCTTGAGCTAAATTATTCTTTTGACAAAAACAAAAACAAAAACAAAAAGGAAAGGGATTAGTCTGTCCATCTCTGATCCACAGAAATTTAAATTAAAGCACTGATGCATTTGACAGATTGAAACGAGCCACAAGAAATCTCAAATTTCTAATAGTGATCTTGTCCTCCTTGGTCTGAGGTGCTCAAACCAGGATGTCTGTCTCTCTAATTTGTCCTCCTGGCCCAGCCACAGACGGATGGCAGATAACAAAGAACTGGGTGGAACAAACATGGGCCTCCTCAGTTATAGGGGGTGCCCAGCCAGAAGAGAGTTGGGGGCATGGTAAAGCCAAGAGCTGAAAGTCACTACTCACCTTACACAGGTGAGAGGAGGGCAAATAGGACCCCAAGATACTGGAGCATCAATTTTACAAGTAAACCTAGAGGACTACTATCTGTGTGAAATAATAGTAGAGATGTATGGCAGAATCAGCTAAAATACTAAGTGAACACTCACAATAAACACATATTGCACTTCCTTCTGGCATCCTTAGCCTCTGCTTTAGAGTCCCAGGAATATGGGTTAACTCTCTTCTCCCACTGGGCTCATTTAGTAGAAATTTTAAACTCACAATATGATGTAAGTTTGTATAATACAGTTTCTCGATTTTCATTTTAAATTTCTGCTCCCCTTTCCCCCCTTCTTTCCTTTCAACCAAACCAGAACTGCATTTTCTGAAGAAGATAAACAAAGGCTCATAAAAAGACAGCTAACATTTACAATCATGGCCCCTCACTCATCTCCTAAATTCTCCTCCTTGAGTCTCCAGCCAGCAGCCCTGGCACACTCATTGGTCCGTGGCCCTGTAGGAGCCAGTCACACAGCAGATGTGTGAAGGGAGCCCACCGTGATCCGCACCCACAGCCTGGCCCCATCACCTGCACTACTGCCTGGCCTCTGCTTCCAGTTGAATCAGGGACTGTGTTAGATTCTGCCAGGATAGTTGCGGTGAACCTATGGCACTCATGTTGCCTTTTTTCTTTTAAGACAAAAGATGTTAATGTATGAGTTGCTTTTTTCTAAACAAAAACCTCAGTACTCAGGTTTAATTGCAGTATTGGCACTTTGCGATAAGTAAGTAGGCTTTGGGTTCCAGTTTGGGCACTGTCTCTAAAAGGTTCGCCATCACTGTCCTGGTATCTCAACCCCTAATATGAACCATGTATACATATAACCTCCACTCTCACCCCCATCCATGGGAAGACTGTTCCATGAAACCTGCTGAGTGTCAAAAGGAGCCACTTAACAAGGAGCCCTAAGGACGTGGCACTGTAGGCCAACCTGCCCTCTCACGATGCTGTTTTTGCTGTTCTCAAGGACATGTGTGAGGAAAACAAACGCTCCTCTGAGGAGAATAATTATTTTTCACTTGAAAGGTTATGAAGTTTTACTAATATCCTCTAGTCAGGCAAAGTTACACAGGTCTTAATGACAGAAATATGAGCAAGATTTTTAACTTCCACAATTATAACACCTCATAAAGAATTCTGAATTTCTACTTTTATACTTCATATCTCAATAATATAATGGACTGAGGAATCATGTTTGTGAAGAAAAGCAAAAGCACATGCTTTTCTCTTCTTTCAGATATAAGTACTTTTTATATTCCAATCAAGAAAAAAAGTTATTTTCCTTCCCAATATAAGCCAAGAATAACATGAACATCTTATCTGGAAATTGGTCTCCAAAATAGAACCTTAAACATGACCTACTCCTTAAAAAAAAAACAAAAAAATTCCCTTGTTTGCTATGCTGATATCTAAATATAATTCGTAGGCTTTGGAAAAATGAAATCATGCAAGAAAGTTCAACCATGCACAACAGGCAGATGTACACTTGAGAGGCTGGTGATTTGTGGGGTGTTCTCCATTAAGTACTTATGATTTTATTTGAACCAGTCTTTTGAAGAACTACTCCCTTGCACACCAGGCAGTTTTCTTTTCTAACTGCTTCTGCCTCTTAATCTTTGTCAAAAGTAATATACACCATCAGGCAAATAGGTGCTACTCTTTATTTTAATCCATACATATATAACTATCCCATACACTAAACTGGCTTTCAGGGTCTGATTAACATCCTATGTCATTTTTGCTTTCCCTCATCTCTTCAAATGTAACCCAGCGATTTAATGTTCCCTGTTCTCCAGGAATACTGGAACAGATTCTATAACTCTCCTATGTACACAATCACCTCAGAGCCCAAGAAGTATTAAAATGTTCAGCTTCAGACAAGAAAGACCTGATCTGCTTTTTTTTTTTTTCTGCTTTTTGGAGACAGGGTCTCGCTTTGTAGTTCAGGCTGGCCCTGAGCTCACTATGGTGCCCAGGCAAGCCGCCGCGAACTCAGCAATCCTCCTGTCTCTGCCTCTCGAGTGCTGGGATTACAGGCGTGAGCCACCACGCCCAGCATTTTTTTTTTTCTGATCTGCTTTTAATGTGACATTTGCCCTATCCTGATGGGGGTCCTGCTTCACCCTGCCTCCTCCCGTGGTGGGGTAAGTGGCTTCCTTCTTCTCCACCATCCGTTCTCCTGCTGACCAGTGTCTCACCCCTCCACAATCAAGGCAGGAAAAAGAACCACGTTCATTGTCTTCATGCACACCTCAAACAAGGGTCTGAGCAGTGTATACCTTTCTTCTGGTGGCTTCTTCCTTCCTTCGCTTCTGAATGTCTAGAAATAGGGCTGGAGTGTCCTCCTCTTTAGCTAGCTCTCCTTCCTACAGGGTCCCCACTGAGCTTCCAGGAAATCTTCAGGCATCCTTCACTCACCAAACTTAGGGAAGGCAGGTGATTCAGCTGCCCAAGCCATCTAACAAGCCTCAGCTACAGGCAGGGCACACATGCACACTTGGGCTCATGATCCTTCACAAGTCCCTATCACCAGCACTAGGCTTATGATAAAGAGCCAGCAGATATCTCTTCCCAACTCCGTCTCTCCTGTCAGTCCTCATGCCTCACCCTCCACAGTACTGAAGATTGGAACCTGTCTGGGATGCTGCCCCTACTCTCTACCACCAAGAGGGATCGCCAGCCTAATCCCTCAGATCCTGGAAGTGGCCAGTCGATTCACAAGTTTCCAAAATCTTCTTAAATGTCTCTGCTGGCATTTCTACTCAATAGGCCAGTACTTTCCTATGGAAATCCAGAGGTCGAATCTGCCTTAGTGGAAACCTGGATTTAGCACTCTATCTTATCACATATACACACATGCACAAATGTTAAGGAGAGACTGTTAATTTCCAATTAAAGTTCATTTTACTCATATTTCTAATAAAACTGGAGAACGTGAACATTCTGAAGCTTTCAGGGACAAACCAAACAACACACACCCGCCCCCCAGTGGTAAGTCTCACCTCTCCCCAGTTCTAAAAGATCACCTACCACTGGCTTGACTTCTGGTCCTAACTCTGCCACTGGGAATGCCCTGCTGTCTGGTCCTCAGATATACAGACTGCTTTCTAGAACCTGCCCAAGGTTCCTCTCTACCTGCCTAATGCTTCTTATTCTCCCCTGGGCCTAATTCCAGACCTTTGTCTTCCAGGGCATTTACCTTGCACAGGCTGAAGCTCCTGCCCAGGCTTTATAGATGTGGGGCCCAGAATGAAAGACCAACTAGAATGGACTCTGGTTTCTTTTGATTCAAACAGTACAGGCAAAGCGCAGATGGTGGTGGGCCAGGGGCCAAGTTCTAATCTCAGCTCTACTATTTAGCTACATGACACCAAGAAAATTCTTTCATTTCTTTTTTCCTTACTGTCTTTGGGAATGGTGATAACTATTCCCTTCTCCTGGAGTTGTCACAGGGGCTGGATTAGAGTTGTAGACAGACCTGGCTATGGCTGACAACCAAGCCCCACACAAATGTCTGTAAGCAGGGGCGTCACCTTATTAGTGAAATCACAGCGGCTCCTGGGCAGCTGCTTCACACAGTGGTGGGCGACTGAAACTCCAGGTTTCTCCTTTCACATGAATAGCTGCTCAGTAGGGCTGCTCTAATTTTTGCTATTTAAATTGACTCTTTGAACCTTAGTGCAGAAATAGACCTTTAACCCCACTGAGACTCTACCACTCTGATACTGTATTTTCTTGCCTGGATATAATAATATTGGTCCTTACATTACCCTTTCAGATTTACAGTTGCTGCAGCTCTGATCAATGTCCCTTCTATGTCTTTATTTTGCTGTCACAAAATAGACAGGATGGAGACAGAGCCTCATTTATTCTAGTCTTTCCCCTCCTTATCCTTAGCTATAGACGTTACTGCCTAAAATGCTTCTGAAAAGGCCAAAGTCACTTGACACTGTCTAACAATTGGAAGGTCAGCAACTCTGACTTATGTACATGTCTCTGGTTTGGGAAGCTCTGTTGGTAAAATGGAAATAATAGTCACCTTGCTGTGAGGACCAGAGGGGGCTGTGCATTAGGGACCCCTTGCCAAGGAACTGTCACCCTAAAGACATGAGAAAGTCAAAAAGGAAGAATTCAGAGATGAATTCTCATTGGCCATATCTGGCAGCCCACAGAAACATGGAGAAGGCATTTATTCTTTGCAAAGGCCCCCGATGATGTCATTTGCCAGACAGGAACTATTCCCACTATAACCTTCTGGGGGTTAGCCTAAGAGTCTGAATGGGAACAGCTAGGGCCAGGTATGCAGAGGGAGCAGGATGTAAGATACACACACACACACACACACACACACAAACACTCCGAGTTCACAAACCACTTCTAACCTTCACACATGCAATATACTGTGGCTTTTTCTACTAAATTTTAGGTTTCAAAACATGACTCGCTAACTGGTATCATTACCAAATGAGTCATTCACAGCTGAGGAACAGTAGATACAGAGCATCCTCCAATTTACAGCTTAGGAGATTGCTAGAAAAGGGGAAGAAGTTAGTCTGGGAAAAAAAGATTGTAAATGCTTTCTTGGCTGGTTTTGAGCTTTGGTTGTAAAGAATTTGTTCCTGAATAATGTGTCTCTCTTTTGAAAAGTCTTCTAGCTCAGTTCTCAGGTCTCCTGGCTCTGTTCTCATCTCTCACACCTGGAGAAACACGACTATTAAACACTTTGACTGCTTTAGGATGCCTGACACCTGGACCACAAGTTCAGTTTCAAGTTCAAGATCTTCTTACAAGTATTTCACCAAGCTGCCTCATTTTTTAAAAAATTGAGTTTATTGGTACATTTTAGGTACAACTGATGATCATATTACTCCTCACTGGGAATCTGTACCTATACATAATATACCTAGATTCTTATTTTTTTCCCCATACTCAGGTGCTCCCTTAAAACCCCTTACCCCTATATGCATTAGCTTTGTTTCTCTTTTTCTTTCTTACATTCAATTTTTCTCTCCCTTCATTCTTTTCACCTGCCCTCCACATCCCCTTCCACATTGAACATCTCTTCCTATTTCCCAATACCTATTATACATTTTGGTCCTCGCTTACATCTTCAGTTTCATATACCAGAGAAACAATTTGGTATTTACACGTGTATCTGATTTCCTTCACTTTTAAGTATGGCCTCAAGGTGCACCCATTTAGCTAAACATGTCTCAAGTTTCTTTATGGCTAAGTAGTACCCCGTCTAAAAATCCACATCATATTTATCCACTCACCAGCTGGTGGGCTTTGGGGCTGTTTCCAAGAATTAGCTATTACAAACTGTGCTGCTATAAACATGGGTGCACATAGGTCACTGTGGTATGATGCTCTTAATTCATCCGGGACAGGCTTTTTCACTTTTGAAAGAAAAGGCAACAACCTATCCCTGTCCCCTATTAATATCACCTCCTCTGCCACATCACCCAGCAAACAAAATTCACCGGGGGCGCACAGCTTCCCGCGCGCTCCTCCCGCCCCTGCTTGTCCTCTCAGGCCTCTCTCCAGCACCTGGCCTTGGAGACGACTAAGTCAGACTCACAGCCAGAGCGTCCGAGCCCTTCTCCCGCCGTCACCTGACTGGGGAATTCACATGTCAAGATCCGCTGAGTCTCTCGGCCTCATTTTCTTCACTTGCACACTGGAAACGCTGCTCCTTACTTTTGCGGTTTCCGTGAGAATGTATTTATGTGTGGAAGTTCCTCTCTCTTCCCTGGGGCATAGCCACTTTCCTCCTTTTGCTTTCAAAACATCACTGACTGTTTCATTCCCGAAACAGTGTAATTATCTAAACGTCCGTATCACCAAGATGCCGTGGAAACCACAAAGATTGCAAAATAGGTTTCCAGGGAGGCTACCTCGAGAAGCTCTTCCTCAAATCATCCCATAGAAAGGAGGACGAAGCCGCAGTGTCCCTCCCGTCTGTACGGCGACCCACACAGGGGCTCCCAAAGGACACAGCTGTCCGGCCAGGGTTCCCGGGAAACCCACCCGCCGGGGGGCGCGCACCCGACCGAGGGCAGCGCGTCTAGCGTGCGGTGCGGGGTCCCCAGCCCAGGAGGGGCTCAGCGCCCGGGCACCCCTGGCACACGCAGGCCCCGTGGCCGGGGAAGTTTCCCACCCGCCGGGAGGTTGGCAGGAAGCCTCAGCCTCCAGCTCTTTCGGACGCTCCTGCGGGAAGGTTTGTCACGGGTTCTGTCTCCCCACACTCTTGGCGCCCTCCACCGTTCTCCCCGCCCACCCATCCCACCCACCAAACTGGGAAAACCACGTCCTGCCTCGGTGGAACCGCACGCACGCAGCCCTCTGCCCGGTTACCGGCTGCGTCCTCTGCGCTGCCGCTCCAGCCGCCCCCGCCGAGCAAGTCGCGCAGAGCCGCGGGCTGCGCAGACCGGACGGAGCTGCGCGCTCCCGGGAAGGCGGAGGCGGAGGCGGCGCCCGCAGAGCCGGCTGGAGCGCAGACCCCTCCCGCCGCTCCGGGGAGCTGGGAACCCTGTCCGCGCGCTCGCGCGGTCCTTCAACTTTGGACCAGAACCGCCGCGAAATAAAGGAAGAACCGGGACGTTCTGCTGCCCTGGCTTTGCAGCGGGCAACTTCGGGCTCGGGGAGAAGAGCGGAGCCGTGTGATCTGAGCCTCCCCAAAACGCTCAGCCTTGAGTTCGAGTTCATTAAGGTCTGCGTCCTCCAAAGTGCGCTGCTCAACGTGACAGCCCCGTGTCAGCGCCCCCCTCCCACGGAGGCACGCGTCAGTGCTCAGTCAGATGTCCTTTTACAAGGCCAGCAAGGGGACGTGACAAATAGGCTCAGCTCGATCTCTCTCTCTTTTCCAGGAAATATTTTATTGAAACCATATTTCTTGCCAGACCCTGGGCCCTGGAGGATGCAGCTCGCTACCACTTCTATTCATGTACATAAAATCTGAAATGTTTGCGATAATTTTAAAGCGCTGTGGACCAAAACAAACAGAACAACAAGAACAAAACAAAAAATGCTGGGGATGGGTATTTGGTGGGGGGCGGTTTTAAATAGAGTGGCTGGAGATGTCTTCAGGGTAGAATGAGCACACAGGGAAGTGAGAGCAGCCCGGGCTGGTGTCTGGTGTGAGAGTTGCTGCTGCGCTCTGGCCCAGAGATGGTGACTGCACAGATGCGCCAGGCCAGCCAGACAGCAGTCCCTGTTGCTTTGCAAACGAGCAAACGGTCGCTTAGGGAGGCCCCAAGGATGCCCGAGGTCTCCTTAGCCCATGAGGCGCTAATCTCCAAGCACGGCAGCCTGGGATTAACCATTAGCTCAATCACAGCCATTCTGCAGGGGACAGCGCTACCATGGTGCCAGAGATGGACTTCATCCCTGGAAATGACATCCAAGCGGCTGCTTCTTTTAAACTAGCTTCACGAGCCCATATAAAGAGAAATATTTTGAAAGGCATCTACACCGCATGTGTACGTATGCTACCTGTGCCTCATTCATGGCAACTGAATTCTAAACGACAGAATGCGCCCGCTTGTGATGAGATTTGCTGGTAGTCTGAGTCTCCGGCTCACTGCAAGTTCCACGTCCCTTCCTATTTGTAGGGGCGCGATCCATCGCCCCTGCAGCAGAGCTGCGCGTCGTCAGCATCTGGTGAAGCCGTTCAGCGCACACAGGGACAGAAGTGGTGCTGCCGAGTAGTGTGCAAGACCACTTTCCACACTCGCGGTCAGCTTCCGAGGGCCCGGCTCTGGTCAGAGCACCAAGGGTCATAGTACAGAGCGGGGCACATCGTCCCGTGTACAGAAGGCCAGCTGCCCATCGTCAGGAGCAGAAGCCAGGCCGCAGCACTCAGGGAACTTTGGCCAGGTATCAGAGCTTGAACTTCTCTGCTAGGTTCCTACTTCCTTATCAGGGCAGCGGCCTTTCTGCCTTTCCTTCAGGGCGCACCTCAAGTACTTGTTCAAGGAGGCCTTCCTCACTGGCCCACACAGTAAAGCTCTTAACCTACCCTGACACCTCTCCTACAGCACCTGTCCTTTTCTACGTTAGAGTAGCTTACATATTTTGACTTTTTCTCTGCAGATTCCAGCAGATCTTGCGGGCATGTGAATGTAGTTGTGTTGTGATTAATCTGCAAAAGCCCAAATTCATTGTCTTTTAATGTTGTCTTTGTATTCAAATAACTTTCCAGCTCACAGAAATCTAGCGGCGAGACTGTTACAGGTTGGTTATAGATGTTTATCTATATAAATTGATAAACAGTTTGCTTTGTGGCAAATTACAGTTGCCCCATTTCAACGTGTATTTGCCCCATTTCAAATTGGAAAATTTGGGATTTAAGAGTAATTTCCTTATGCTCCCAATACTAATAACTGATGGAGTGAGGGCTTAGACCCAGGACTCTTGAGTCTGAAAGGGATGCTCTCCACCACAAGCCCACACTTCACCTCCTTCTGCCATCCCTTCCACACTCTGCAGACAGTTACAGACACTGCTCAGCTGTGCATCAGGCACCAGGGAAACTGCGAAGATTAAGACACTGTTCTTGCCCCTCAGAATCACTCATTGTCTAGTAAAAGGGACAGACAAGAAATGAGCAAAATTTAACATTTTGGGCTGGAGATTTAGCTCAGTGGTTCCGGCGGCTGCCTCGCAAACTCAAAATCCTGAGTTCGATCTCCAGTAACCACATACAATGCCGGGCATGGTGGCTCATGCCTGTAATCCCAGCACTCGGGAGGCAGAGAGAGGAGGATTGTCAAGTTTAAGGCTTGCCTGGGCTACATAGTGAGCTCAGGCCCAGTCTGAACTACAAAGTGAGACCCTGTCTCAAAAAAAAAAAAAAAAGTGATAAAGGTTAGGAGGCCCTATGGATAGTCCTAATCCCTCTTGACTGGTGTTCTAATAAGATTGATACCTAGAGGAACACCAGGGGTAACCGCACAAGGAGGCAGCCGTGTGCAGGCCAGGCAGGGAGGCCTGCAGCAGTCTCCCCTGTGACTCCTAACAGAAACCAACACTGCTGGTACCTTCATCAGGATTTCCAGTCTATGAACCGTGAGAAATGATTTTCTATGGTCAAGCCACCTGCTATGGGGTGTTAATGGTGGTTCAAGCAAACTTACAAATGTACAGAACACTAGTTCAAAATTCAAAGAAAAATGTATTGATTTCAAGATGTTGATGGAATAACTGGACATCAAGGCCGTGGTCCCTCCTAATCTTAAAGTTCTGTACCTCTGCACTGGTTACAACCCATGAAGCCAGAGCTCAGGAGTGTGAGAATGGAGACTGAATACAACATGGGACCCATCAGGGGAGAAAGAGCTTAAGCTGGAGGGATGGATAGATGGTTCCTTGGAATCAGAAGTGAGAAAGAAAAGGCTGATGCCAGAAAGAGCAGCTAGAGAAATAAGAGGGGAAATGAAAGGTGGAACTCGGTAGAGAAATGGGCAGCAGTGTCTAAACCCAAGGTCAAGGATTAAGAACCAAAACCCACAGGTCTTAGTGTGGAGGTCATATGGTAGGAACTGGGACAGATTGCTACACATAAGGATCAGGCCTACAACTACAAGCTATTTTTCTCAGGAGTCTGCAGAAGATGGAGTAGAATGAGGTACAGGCCTATGTAAACCAGGGAAGCAGGAGGGTTGAAATCTAGCCCACATTTTGTTACTGAAGCTATATCAGCCTGCTGTAAGTTTCCAGCAGAGATTCCCATAGCCTAGCCCTAGTGTGTAGCTACAGCTAGAGCATTTCTCT
>PVIC010052050.1:0-12288 GCA_004025085.1 Thryonomys swinderianus | reverse complement strand
ATCTGTCTTTCCAATGTGAGTTTTTAAATTCTTTTGGGTATATTCCTAGCAGGGCCCAGTTGATTTCTTGATATCAGCCTTCTTTCTGGAATGAGATGGAATCTCAGTGTTGTTTTTATCTGCATTTCTCAAATGACCAGTGACGATGAACATTTCTTCATATAAGAAGCTTAACTTCATCTCAAAAATGTCTGTTCGGGGCTGGGGATTTAGCTTAAGTGGTACTGCACCAACTTTGGATGCACAAGGGCCCAAGTTCGATCCCTGGTGCCATCAAAAAAAAAAAAAAAGTCTGTTCATTTCAGATCTCATTATGAACTGAGTCTTTACATTTAGGATGTGGACTGATTCTCTTATATTCTCTATATATTCTAGGTAGAAGTCCTTTGTTTGAGGAACAGCTGGTAAATTGTTTTCCTGTAAGATAGGGTGTGTTTTTGCACAGTAGGTGGTTTCTCTTGTTATGCAGAACCTTTTTTTTTTTTTTGAGACATTGTCTCACTTGGTAGTTCAGGGTGGCTCTGATCTCATTATGCAGCCCAGGCAAGCCTGGAGCTCAGCAATCCTCTGCCTCTGCCTCCCTCGTGCTGGGATTACAGGCGTGAGCCACCATGCCTGATACTGTATGTGATTAGCGGGGATCAAACCAGGGACCTTATATTTGCTAGGCAGGCGATGGAACCACTGAGCTAAATCTCCAACCCTGCAGAAGCTGTTCAATAAGATGAGATCCCAGTTGTTGATTCTTTCTGCTAATATGTGTGTACCTGAGGTTTTGTTTTTTGTTTCTTTTCTTAAAGTCTTTCCTTATGCTAGTGACTCTGAGTTCTACCTAACCTATCTTCTGGCAGGTTTAATATTTCTGTTTTATTATTTAGATCTCGAATCAACTTTGATTTTAGTTTATTCCATGATAAAAGACTTAGATCTAGCTTTAATCTTTGGCAGATTGAAGTCCAGCTTTCCACACATCATTTATTAAAGAGGCTATCTTTCCTCCACTGAGGGGTTTTGGCTCCTTTATCAGAGATGAGATGGCTTAGTACGTCTGGCATTCTTTATGCATCTTCTCCTCTGTTCTGCTGGTCTGCTTCTTTGCCAATAATATGCAGTTTTTTTTTAATCACAGTGGCTTTGTAGTATAGTTTCAAGATAGGCATTGTGATATCCCTTGCAATGTCCTTGTTGCCTACAGTTGCTTTTGCTATTCTAGCTCTCTTCTGGTTCCAGATAAATTTTTGGATTATTTTCTTTAGCTCTGTTGAAATATGCTGTTGGGATGTCAGTCAGGATGGTCTTAAATCTATATAGCTGTGCTGGCAGTATGGCCATTTTGATGATATTGATTATTCTTTTTAAATTTTTTTTGCATTATTCAGTACACTTTATTGGTACATTATATACACAGCTCACAATCACACAAAACATTGGGGAATTTGTACCAATATGTGACACAGGTCAATTCTCATTTTTACCCACATCTCTGCCCACCCACCTTCTCCCCACCCCCTATATACATACTCTTTTATTTTTTTCCAAATCATATTTGTTCCTTCCCAATATTGATTATTCTTATCCAGGAACAAGGGATGTCTTTACATTTTCCGATATCCTCTCTGATTTTGCTTTTCAGGGCACTATAGTTTTCAGAGTAGAGTTCTTTTGCCACCTTTATTAGATTGATTTCTAGATATTGCACCTTTTTTGGTGCTACTATGAAAAGGATTGATTCCTCTATTTGTGTCAGCCTTGTATCAAGCTATTGCAGTGTAGCTGGCAATTAAGTCTAGCAGTCTTGTGGCTGACATTTTGGGATTTTCTGTGTAGAGTATCATGTCTTCAGCAAATCATGACAGTTTTAGCTTTTCTCTTTCCTATCTTTATTCCTTTTCTTTCTTTCTCTTGTCTTACTGCTGTGCCTAATGCTTCTTGGGTTTTACTGAACAGGACTGGTGACAGTGGGCATACTTGTCATTTTCCTGATGTTAGCATGAAAAGTTTTCTACCTATTTGGATGATATAGGCTGTCGAATTTTAGTAGATTTTTTTTTCAGGTTGAGATGACAACCATCTATTTCAATTTTATGGAGGGTTTTAGTCATGAATGGGTTTTGTATCTCACTGAATACTTTCTCTGAATCTACTGAGATGGTCATATAGTTTTTATCCTTGAATCTGTTAGCATAGTATATTAGATCTGTTGATTTACATATTTTGAACCATCTTTGCATCCCTGGATAAATCCAATTTAGTCAGGGTGTGTGATCTTCTTGATGATCCTTTGTACTCTGTTTGCCTGTATTTTAATAAGGATTTTTGCATTGGTGTTCATTAGGGAGACTGGCCTATAGTTCTCTTTTTTGGTTGAGTCTTTCTCTGATTTTAGAATCAAGGTGCTAGTTGCTTCCAGGAATAGATTTGAGAGTGCTGCTTTCCTTTCAATTTCATTAAAGAATTGGAAGAGTTCTAGCATTCACTCTTCTCTAAAAGTCTTGTAGAACTCAGTAGTAATACATATCAGGACCCAGACTTTTCTCTGTTGGTAGGTTTTTAATTACATTTTCAATTTCTCATATTGATATTGGGGTGTTTAGCATTTTTATGACTTCATTCAACTTTGAAAGTTTATATGTGTCTAAGAATCTGTGCATTTCATCTGTATTTTTCAATCTTATCAGAGTACAGACTCTCAAAGTAGGTGTTTATTATCCTCTGGACTTCTGCTAGATCTGTGATGAGTTCCCTCTTTCATTCCCATTGAATGGATTTGAGCCATTTTCATCCTTTGTTTAATGAGGTTGGCTAGTAGTTTATCAATTCTGTTTATCCTTTCAAAGAACCAATTCTGCGATACATTGACTTTTTTTGTGTCATTCTCTTAGTCTCCATTGTATTAATTTCTACTCTAATCCTTATAATTTCCTCCCTAGTAAGAGCCATGGGTTTACTTTGCTCCTCCTTTTCTAGTATTTTGAAGTTCAACATTAGGTTGTTTATTTGAGTTCACTCTGTTTTTCTAGTATGGGTGGTCATGTCCCATGAATTCCAGTATGTGCTTTGGCATTATCATTGCATTGTAAAAACTGTTTAATTTCTTTGGTGACCCATTAGTTGTTCAGCACAGCATTGTTCTATTTCCATGTGTTTGTATGGATTTTGAAATTTCTTTTGCTATTCAGCTCCAGTCTCAAGGCACTACTGTGTGACAGTATGCAGGGAAAACTTCAATCCCTTTGCATTTACTTAAGCATGCCCTATGAACTAGGATGTGGAGAATGACTCCATTTTGGAGAATGACTCTTGCACAGCTGAGAAGAATGTATATTCTGATTTTGTGGCATGAAATACTCCATAGATATCTATTAAGTCTATTTATTCAAAAGGTTTTTTTTTTCAGTTCAAGTATTTCATTATTCATTTTTTTTGTCCAGTTGACCTTTCTATTTGTGACAATGGGGTATTTAGGTCCCTACTACTATTGTATGTGTGCTTATTTGGCTTTTCATGTCCATTAATATTTGTTTTATATAGTCAGATGCACTAGAATTTGGTGCATAAATATTTATGAATGTTATCTCTTTCTCATGGATTGTTCCCTTTACGAGGATGTAGTGTTCTTCTTTGTCTCTCTTAATCAGTTTTGGCTAGAAATCTATTTTGTCTGCAAATAAGATAGGCATTCCTGCTTTTTTTTTTTTTGCAGTTTTCTGTCACATAGAAAACTGTTTTCCATCCTTTTACTTTCATTCTATGGATTTCTTTCTCAATTAGGTGTGTTTTTATAGAGAACATATTGCATGATCTTGCTTCTTAATCCATTCCGCCATTCTGTGTCTTTTAATTGGTGCACTGAGGCCATTGGCATTAATAGTTATGATTGATATGGACTGATTTAGCCCTGTCATGATGTTTTCCTGCTCTTGGCTTTTTAAATTTTTGCTTCTCCCTCTTGCCATTTAGTTTCTTGCCTTGCTTTGATTTCACTCTGCTGGGTCTCATGGGATTATGATATTCTTGCCTTTTTCTAAGATACTCTTTAGAATTTTTTGGAGTGTAGGATTTGTATTTGTGAAGTTTTTCAGGTGTTCTTGGTCATGAAAGTATCTCATTTCTCCACTGACTTTGAAAGATAGTTTTGCAGGATATGTCAATATAGGTTGGAGGTTGTTTACTTTTTAAAATTTTTATCTTTATTGGTACTTGTATATACACATCATGATCCATTCAATATTGGGAATTTGTACCAGTATATGATACAATTTAAATCTCAGGCTTTCCTATTCCCCTCACAACATATATACCTCACAACCCCTCACCCCCTAAATACATAAGTTTAACTTTCTTTTACTGCCATCACATTTTTTCTTTACTCCTCATTACTAAATCCTCCACCACATTTCCCTTAGGATATTAAACACATGAAAAAATGTTCAACATTTTACTGGTCATTTGAGAAATGCAGACGAAAACAACACTCAGGCTTCATCTTACTCCACAGAGAAAGGCTGCTATCTCAAAATTAGGCAGCAACAAATGCTGGTGAGGCTTTGGAGAAAAAGGAACTCTTCTCCACTGTTGGTGGGAATGTAGACTGGTACAACCTCTATGGAAGTCAATGTGGAGATTCCTAAAAAACTAAGATTAGACATCCCATTTGACCCTGCTAGGAATATACACAAAAGAATTAAAATAATCATATCATAGTGACATATGTACACCCATGTTCATAGCATCTCAGTTTCTCGTAGCTTAATCTTGGAAACAGTCCAAATTCCCATCAACTGGAGACTGGATAAAGATGTGGTTTTTGTATAAAATGGAGTATTACTCTGCCATAAAGAACGACAAGTTTCATTCATTTATGTGCAAATGGATCCACCTGGAGGACACATTAAGAAGTGAAATAAATAGATCACAGATATGCAAATACTGGGTCTTTTCTTTGGTGTGAGAACCTGTAGATGGTAAATGAGTTCTAGAATGTATGATAGTTTTCTGTAAAATAGGAAATATTCAAAGGGAATTTGGTGTGAGAACATAATGAGGGGAAAGAATAAATATGATTTTGAAAGAAAATGAAAAAGTTATGTATATAAGGGGTGGGGGTTGTGGGTGAGTAGGGATGTGGGTAAAAATGAGAATGAACTTGTGTCATATACTGGTACAAATTCCCCAATGTTGTGTGTGATTGTGAGCTGTATATAAAATGTGATAATGAAGAATTCAATGTAAAAGAAAGTATGATAAGTTTGAGTCATTTATACTCAAACAGACATACCTTGAGGACATATTCATAAGTGAAATAAATAGGCCACAGATGTGTAAATATCATTTTTGTTCTCTGGTATGAGAAACTGAAGATGTTAATAAATTCTAGAATGTGTGATGAATATTGTGAAGTGGAGGTTTTTTCTTTAGGCTTGAAATTCTTCACTCCAGGCTCTCTTTGACTTGAGTGTTTGCATTGAAAATTCTGCTGTGACTCTGATGGACTTTGCTTTGTATGTGGTTTGTTTCATTTTTCTAACTGCTTTCAGTATTTTGTTCTTTTCTAAAACCTTGATAATAATATGTGTGGGTGTAGTTTTTTTTTTGAGACAGGGTCTCGCTTTGTAGTTCAGGCTGGCACTGAGTTCACTATGTAGCCCAGGCAAGCCTCAAACTCAGCAGTCCTCCTGCCTCTGCCTCCCAAGTGCTGGGATTACAGGCATGAGCCACCACGCCTGGCTAGTTTTTTTTTTTTATCATGGCCACTTGGAGTTCTAACTGCATCATTTATCTGTATGTTAAATTCTTTTCCTTTCCCTGTGTTTTCTGCCATTATATTTGTGAACAGGTTTTTATATCTTTTGCACTACCTCCTTCCTCCTCACTGACTTCAGTCAGCTTTATGTCATTCTTCTTTGTATCATCCAGGAGCTACTTGATTGATTTCCTGTGGTCCCTTGCCATTTTCCATAAATTAATCCTTTCCTGTCCATTAGCTGTGATCTTATAGGTCTGATATTCCATCTTCATATTTGTTCAACCTATTTTGCAAATTTCCATTGGAGTTTTCCATCCCCTAAAAAATATTGAAGCTGTTTAACAGATTCCATTACTTTCATAAACTGAGATTCTAACATGTTCCTAATCCCTTCTTTAGTGTTGTCAATCATATCTTTCATTATAGTTCATATCTCTGTTTTTATCTCAGGAATTATTTCTGATTTACATTTTACTAGATCTTTTGCTACCGGCTCAGGAAATCCCAGTGATTGAGCTTCAGTTTGGTCTATTTCACTTTTCCCTGGATTCCCCTGTGTGGATGATGTTTGTAATTGGATTTGTATTTTTTTTCTCATTTCTATTTTTGTGTTGCTGATGTTTTTGGTTTAGTTGCTGGCCTGCTGTCTGGGCAATGTTTATTGCAAATCTCTTTCTTCCCAATATTTGGAATCTTTAGGAGGTGAGTAGTTCTTGGGTTGTCCTCCTTAGGTCTGTAATGGCCCTTAAACACCTCAGTTTTGGCACACACCATGAAAGTTACTTAAACAGAATAATCAGATCACCTTGGTTGAAATGATACATTCAGTATCATCAACAGTATCCAATACGGCACAGGAAATGACAAACTGACAGTCACTATTCTGATACCTTTAACCTCATGAGTTAGATCTGTGACCATATGCCCAGATTTACAGCTACCCACAAATATGTTTGCAATATACAGGCCCTTAAGATAGCAGCAATTGGCCCTTAAGATAGCAGCATTGTCCTTTGGGAATAAAGTGTCACCAGGAAGTTGGGACACAGAGAGATAGAAGGAGAGGGAGAGATTAGGGATAGGGTTAGAAGGCATAGAGAAATCACACAAACACTAGGAGGGTGATAGAAGCTAGAGTACAAGAGAGACAGAAGGGACAAATTTTAAACAGAATGGGAGGGCTGGAGATTTAGCTCAGTGGTTCTGGTGTCTGCCTAGCAAGCGCAAAGTCCCTGGTTTGATCCTTGGTAACCACACACAACAATGCCGGGTGTGGTGACTCAGACCCCACCAGCAATTAGTGCCACATAGCACAAGGCCTGGTGTGGTGGCTCACACCTGTAATCCAGCACTTGGGAGGCAGAGACAGGAGGATTACTGAGTTCAAGACTTTCCTGAGCTGCATAGTGAGCTTAGGGCCAGCCTGAACTACAAAGTGAAACCCTGCTTCAAAGAAAAAAAAAAACAGAACAGAACAGGACAATTAGAAACTGTATTTACTCTCCTGTAATAGTACAGAAGAAAGGGAGAGTAGAAAGTACCAAAACACACAAGCTTCAGGGAACTGATACTGGCTGGAGGAATATAGAAGATGAAGAAAGAAAAGAAAAAATAGGAGCAACCAGCAACAACAGGCACTCCCTATAAACTATTTTCCTTCTCCTGTAAAAATAAGAGGAGTTGAGAGAAGAAAAACCTAAAATTGGACAGACCCAACAACAAGACAATAGCCAGGGATTTAACTTAGTGCTTCTGGTGTCTGCTTTGCAAGCATGAGATCATGTTGATTCCTGTTGCCACACACACACACACACACACACACACACACACACACACAGAAGAAATTTCATCAATCATAGTGGTTCATGCCTGTAATCCAGTCCTTGGGAGGCAGGGGTATGTATGACTCTAGCTCAAGGCACGCCTTGGCTACATAGTAAATTCAGGGTCAGTTTGAACTACAGAGTGAGACCTCTTCTCAAAAAACTAGAAAAAGAGAGTTAGTGTGTAGAGTAATGAAACATTTTTAAAAAACAAAAACATTCAAAAGCCCTTTGTGTTTGTACCTGCTGTCTCCCATAGACAGTACTGGGCATAGTATACAGATCAGCATTAACTCTTCAGAATTAAATAACAATAGTCCACTGCAGATCACTCTCACTTATGTCTATAATGACTGCCTTGGTTCAGCTCAAAGATCTCCTGCAGTGTAGAAACTACATCCTCTGTTTCCCTGAAGTGAGTCCAGGATTTCTTTAGGGGCTCTAGCCCCAGGAACTCACCAATGGCTGCAGCACATTTTCTTTACTCTTATAGTGGATGCTTTTACAGTATGGTGGACAGGAAGCAGAAGGTGGGTATATGTTGTAGTGATCTGGAAGACAGGAAGATGGAACTGTGGTGATGCAGTGTGGCAATCTTGTGACTGGTGCTCTTATCAGAACAGACTTGAAACCTTTTTGATATAGCCCCATTGCTGGTGCATGGATCCTCAGTCCTTTGGAGCAACGAATGGAGTTTCCTTACTTGAACAGCTCTGATCCTTTGTTCTCTATCTAGATCCAATTTATATATTGAAAACACCAGCTTCTGCCATCCAGTGCTGTTGCTGCTCTGCTGCAGTAGCCCATTTCTCCATGAGGGGGATTAGGCCATCAGAAGTGACCAGTAATCCACAGAATCAACAGCCCCACTGAGAGTCCTGGTTCAGGGAGAAGGGGATCGGTTTTGTTAAGGTTTTACTTTTCTCTTTCTTTTATTCTTGCCTCACATCTTTTTTGAGGACTTTGGGATTCATTTCCTTCCTTTTTTTTTCTAATTCTTGAGCTGCTAAAATCCAGTTTGGGAGTGATAAAATTCAGAGAGCTGTTTCCTTGCTTTCAGCACTCCATCTTCTTCCCAGAAGTCCCTTCAGCTAGGTAGAACTCTTGGAGATGTTAGCATAAGGAAAGAATTTTTCAATAAAACCTTAGAAGCACAGGAAAAAAACTAGCAGAAAGAATCAACAGTTAGAATCTCATCTTATTAAAAACCTTCTGCACAGCAAGATAAACCACCTACAAAGCAAAAAGACACCATACAAGTTAAGAAAAATATTTTACCTGCTACTCTTCAGACAAAGAACTACTATCTATAGTATCTAAAGAAGTTAAAAATCAGATCCTCCAAATCAAAAGACCCAATCTAAAAATGGGTATTGGGGAAAAAAATGAACACCTGAAATGCACATTTTTCAGAGGAAGAAGTAATGGTAGAAAGAAACATGAAAAAAAATTCAACCTCACTAGTTAGTAGAGATATCCAGATGAAAACAACACTGAGATTCTATCTCGCTCCACAAAGAATGGCTGATACCAAGAAATGAACCAACAACAAATTGTGGCAGGGCTTTGGGAGAAAGAAACCCTTCTCAACTGTTGGTAGAAATATAAACTGATGCAGCCCCTTTGTAAATCAGTGCAGAGATTCCTCAAAAGCTAGGATTAAAAGTCCCCTTTTACTGTGCTTTTTCTCTGCTAGGTATGTACACAAAATAATTAAAATAATTGTATTACAATGATATATGGCAGGGCCTGGTGGCTCACACCTGTAATCCCAGCACTCAGGAGGCAGAGACAAGAGGATTGCTGAGTTCAAGGCTTGCCTGGGCTGCATAGTGAGCTCAGGGCCCACCTGAACTACAAAGTGAGACCCTGTCTCAAAAAAAACCAGCCAACCAGCCAACCAACCAACCAAACAATGATATATGTGTTCCCATGTTTATAGCAGCTCAGATTGTAATAGCTAATGCTTGGAAACAGCCCAAATGCCCATCAACAGGAGACTAGAAAAAGAAAATATGGGTTAAAGAAAAATAAATAAAAATGCCACAAAAAATGATAAATTTGAGTCATTTATACTTGAATGGTGTACCTCGAGGACATATCCATAAGTGAATAAATAAGACACAAAGTTGTCAATACTATACAATTTCTCTAGTATGAGAAACTAGAGGTGTAAATGAGCCTCAGAATGTATGATAGATATTGTGAAATAGGAAGAAAATGTCCAAAGGGAAAGGGAAAGTGGGGGTAGGGCAAAATAAAAGGGAGAAAGAAAAAAAATGATAGTAAGAGAAATGGAAACAGCTTATGTATATAGGGGGTTGGGGTGATAGGGTGACAGAGGAAAGGGAAAAATGAGAAAGTATTTTGTGCACAGGCATACATTTTTAATGTTGAATGTGATCATAATGTATATGTAAAATTTACCAATAAACACAATTTATGAAAAATAGCAACAAACTAAAACAAAACAAAGACAAAATTGTGGATTACAATAAAAAGTCAAAGAACTAAAAATTAAATAAACATAATCCAGAACTACTAATGACAATAAGAAGATTAATTGTTATGACCAGATGTCCCCCTAAAGCCTTGTGCTCATAGGCAAGTTTTCTGAGGTGGCTAGTTTTAGAGTGTATGGTGCTAGTATTAAATTGTGTGATGCTGAGATTAAGGGTGCATGATTACTAAACTAACCCTATGATTAGATAATTGTGTATGGTACACTGGAAGGAATAAAGGGAAAGGCTTCTTACTTGATCTTTGCTGCTACTTCTTGTCTACATTACTACTTGTTGGATTCTCCCTGCCATAATTTTTTTCTTCTCTGCAATGCTCCTCTGCCATGCCAACCTGTGTTTCCACCAGCAAATGTGAACTGAAATCTCTGAAAATTATGGACTACAACAAATACTTCCTTCTTTAATGTTGTATGTTGGATATTTTGTCTCAGCAATAAGAAAAACAATTAAGAGACCAATCAAAGGCTAACTGAACTTAGATAAAATCTAGACAATAGCATAGATGGATTTACTAACATATTTATATCATAGGAGATCATTTCTCAAATATAAGAAAAGTGAAATTCAAGTAAGTGATGCTTCTATGAACCCCAAACTATCACAAAAAGAAGCTCAAAAAGGATCATCTTTATTAAATATCAGATACCCAGCAAAAAATGAGGTTCCTAAAAGCAGTCAAAGGAAAATGAAAATCACATATAAAGGTAAAACAATTAGAATCAAAATAGACTTCTTAATATAAAACTTGAAGTCCAGAAAAGTTGTGATGTATTTCAAATTGTAAACTTAACTTCCATCCCAGATTAACTTATCCATAAAAGCTACTTTCAAAACAGTGATAAAAGATATTTCCATGAAAAAAAAAACAGTTCAAAAGGTTCATGAGTGCTAACCCAGCTCTTGACAAAATACTTCAGAATATCCTTCATAGAAATCACAAAATGGAAACAGCTAAAAATACAGGGGAAACATGTGAGTTCAAAATAACAACCAAAACATCAGGAAAAGGAAAACAATTCACAACAGATAAAAAATGGCAATGTCTGTAAATAGTCAACTTATCTCAGGAATACCTCTCAATGTTAACAGCTTTAACTCCCCAATCAAAAGACACAATTTGGCAGACACAATTTGGTAGACTGGATCAAAAAACAGAATATAACAGGGTCAGAAATTTTGTTCTGTGCAAATGCAAGGTCCTTGTTTCAATCCACAGTAACCACAGTATATGACATGATGTAATTCTAATTTTTTCCCATTCCCCTACCCACCCCACAACCCACCACCCTCTAAATACATAAGGTTTGTTTCTTTTTATTACCATCTCATTTTTTCTTTACCCTTCATTACTCACACCTCCACCACATTTCCCTTTGAATATTTTCTATTTCACAATATGCATCATACATTCTAAAACTCATTGTCTTCAGTTTCTCATACCAGAGAACAGATATGATACGTACACATTTGTGATCTTTTTCTTTCACTTATGAGTATGTCCATTTGACTCAAACTTATCATTCTTTAAGGCAGAATAGTACTCCATTTTAATAGAAAAACCACATCTTTATCCAGTCTCCAGTTGATGGGCATTTAGGTTGTTTTTCCAAAATTGAACTATCAGAAACTGAGCTGCTATGAACAGGGTGCACATATGTCACTATGATTTGATTCTTTTAATTTCTTTTGTGTATATTCCTATCAGGGCAACCCCAAGGTCAAATGGCAGCTCTAATCCTACAACAATACCAGGCGTGGTGATTCACACCCACCAGCAATCAGTACCACATACCACAATGCCAGACTTGGTGACTCAAGGCTGTAATTCTAGCTCTGGGGTGGCAGAGGCAAGAGGATTGCTGAGTTCGAGGCTTGCCTGGGCTACATAGTGAGCTCAGGACTAGCCTGAACTTCAAAGCGAGACCTTGTCTCAAAAAACAAAATGAACAAACAGCAAAAACCAGAATACAACAATCTGTTGCATTCACAAAATTCTTCTAATCCAGGAAAATATTCATAGACTTGTAGTGATTGCTACTGAAAACTCATGTAGTGAGTCTCAGTCTCTCATAAGACAGTATGACATATGTGAGAGAGGTAGGAGAAAAAGAAGAGTTGAGAGAAGAAGCTGAGCCTTGGGCCAATCTATGCTGCTCTGGGAAGCAAAGACAAAAGTCACAAGGACATTCAGTGTTTA
>PVIC010052049.1:0-12310 GCA_004025085.1 Thryonomys swinderianus | reverse complement strand
AGTCACACTCTTGACTTTACAATGAAATTCAGGGTGAGAGTGATGACATGATAGTAGGTCATTGTCTAGATTCATGAACATTTTCTCATGGAAAACCCTCACAAAGTCTGCTGTTTCTCACAGATTCATGGGCTTATATAGGGGAAGGTCCATAAAGAGAAACACTTGTGCTCCTGAATCTAAGATCCTCTGCTTGATAATAGCAGGTAAAGTTGAACCTCCACTTAACCTGGAAGAGTAAATACTACTAATATAGTCTTTTTTTTTTTTTTTTGAGACAGGGTCTCGCTTTGTAGTTCAGGCTGGCCCTGAGCTCACTATGTAGCCCAGGGAAGCCTGGAACTCAGCAATCCTCCTGCCTCTGCCTCCCGAGTGCTGGGATTACAGGCATGAGCCACCACACCCAGCACTGTGGTATGTGGTATTAATTGCTGGTGGGCGTGAGTCTCCACGCCCAGAATTGTATGTGGTTACCGGGATCGAACCAAGGACCTTGCGCTTGTGAGGCAGGAGCCGGAACCACTGAGCTAAATCTCTGGCCCTAATATAGTCTTCTTTTTTTGGACAGGCAGTTATGTTCTAGTTTTTCTAATGCTCCAGTTGATACTCAATTCATAGTTAATTAAATGGAAGGTAATTTATTTCTTTTACTGTGTAGAATAAGAGAAAAATCAGCGTGACTAACTATAACTAGAAAGGGGCAGCTTTTCATGTGGGTTACTTTTTCAGTTATCCCTTTGGGACTGTAATTCTTAGATTATAAAATTTCTCTTCTTTACTATTTTGTGTTCATTAGTCAATATTATGAACCAAATGTTCCCTTTGATAGATCTAAAAATGAAATTATTCTAAAAGGTATTTACTTCTAATCATCATAACTTTCCTATGAATGTGTACAAAAACTCTCTGATAATATGGGAAACTAAAGTGAGATGGTGCCATATTGAATAAATAGAACAGATGTTAGTTTTTAAAATAACACTGAGACTATTGCTGAGTGTGGTGATTCATGCCTGTAATCCCAGCACTCGGGAGGCAGAGGCAGGAGGATTGCTGAGTTCGAGGCTTGCCTGAGCTACATAGAGAGCTTAGGCCCAGCCTGAACTACAAAGTGAGACACTGTCTCAAAAATAAATAAATACATAAATAAATAAATAACATTTGAGACTGATAATGATTGGAGAGATTAGAAGTATTATCTTTATCATAATTATTTTTGGATCCTGGAAAAATAATTTTCATTTTTTTGAGACTTTGTAGTTCAGCCTGGCCCTGAGCTTACTTTGTAGTCCAGGCTAGCCTCAAACTCACTGCCTCCCCAGTGCTGGGATTACAGGTGTGAGCCACCATGCCCAGCATTGTGGTGTGTGTTACTGATTGCTGCTGGGCATGAGTAACCACATCCGGTGTTGTTCTATATGGTTACTGGGGATCAAACTTGGTACCTTGCACTTGCAAGGTAGATGCTGGAACCACTGAGCTAAATCCCCAGCCCAGAAAGAAATTAAAAGACAAACAAACAAACAAACAAACAAAAAAACAAAAACAGTGAAATAAGAAGAAAAAGTTCCAATAGGAAGAGGTACTGTGGAGAAGGAGGAAGGAATAAAGAAAAAAGGGAAAAATGAAAAAAAGAGAGATAAAATAGAAACAAAGCTTTTGTAAATAAGGAGGGGAAAGGGAGGGAAATGGCAAAAGTAACAATTACGGTTTGAAGATTGCCTGGGCTACATAGTGAGCTCAGAGCCAGCCTGAACTACAAAGTGAGACCTGTCTCAAAAAAAAAGTAGCAATTACAATATATGAATGTACAGGTACAAATTCTATATGATTAATGTAATCATTATGCATATCCAAGTTGTATCAAGAAACAATTAAAAATGATAAAAAAGATAGTTTCTTAATGAAAATCTCAGTGAAAATAGGTTGAACTCTGTGGTATCTTCCAGGAGATTTAGAAATTTTCCCTACTTTGTGACTTTAGATTTCCTTCAGTAAAAAAGCTTACACTAAACTAACCCCTAAAAGGGTCTTCACTGGTTAGTGTAAGAAGAAACCCTTACAAAGATGTTTATGGCACTCAGGTTAAGGAATTTAAGATCATATTTCACCCTTTCTTATTGGAAAAAGGAATCAAATGCATGTTCAGTGTAGATGCCAGAGTTTCTACCCAAGGAAAATGTAAAATTTTATGAACTGATTTGTGCACTAAGTTCATTATCCCTATATGTAACAGTTTCTTTGTATTTTTAGGGGTTTTATGACAGGATATTTGAGTAATTGGTTGACTAATGATGCTCTAAATTTTATGAAAAAAACTGTTTTAATGCTTTGTAAGTAAAAATAGCACCATGGCCTTGTTGCATTTATTTAGATTTAACAATCAGAAAAGGTGTATTCTTCATATGATATAAAGAATTATATTTTAGGTTGGTTTCTTCCATCATGATAAGGAAAGTAGACTACTATGGATAGAAAACAATATATACTACAACTGGATGATACTTTTTCATACAGAGAGAGTAAAACGGCAATTTAATTTTGGTAGTAAATTACATATTTTGTGATGAAGTGAAAATTGCTGTCTTTTCTACTATAAAGAAGTACCATATTTATCTGTGTAGCTGAATGAATTTATCAAGTAGATGTGACGTTAGAGAGTATGGTTCATAAGACCCTCATACTTCTGGCATTTATTGAAGGTTTGAGGGTTCTCAATCTCCTTTTGTTTGCCAGTTTGCTACAAGGACTCCCAGAACAATATAAATGTTTTTATCGCACTGTTGTACTTTTCAGAGACAAGGGCCTATGTAAGCCAAGGACTCTTCTTGGACATTGGTTCAAAGGTGATCAGGGTAAAATTTAGACCTTTCTTTGGACAAAGTCAGCTTTTCAGTTTAAAGAACCAATATGGGTGAAGTCTGTCTTTAACATGGTGACTTTTTCCCTTTTCTATAGAAGCTTCTCAAATAGGCAAAAGTGACCAGCTAGGAATCAGAAGAGGTCAGTTCATTTTCTCATTTGTGTGTGATAAAGTATGTAATCCAAAAGCTGTTTTCTCTGCATTTCAGTTAGATGCACAATGAAACCTGAATAACAAACCTTGCTTATTGCACTACATTGCAATGAAACCTAAAAAGTAAAAGATGTGTGAAAGCGCTTCTGAAAGTACCATAGAGAAATGTAATTTATAATATTGAATAAATCTTAGCAGCTTGACAGTATTATGGTCAAGGTATTGAGTTGAAATTATAAAGAATATTGCTGGCAAAGACATGGCTGTTTTAAACAGAATTCAGTGTTACAAACCAATGAATATATACTTTCATATTTTATTATAGACATATTATTCCAAGAAGTTGTTGCACAATATTTTTATAGATAAAGCCCTCTTTCTCTATCAAAGTAAAAAAAAATGATATGGATTGTAAAGAGGGATATCCCAGAAACATATTTCTAAGGGAACAAATTATTTACATAATGCTACACATCATACACGAGTCATGTTATCATTAATAGTGCAGTGTTTAGTCACTGAAGGGATACATTTGCTAATATATTCCTATAATTTAAATAATAATGTCATGTAGAAATAGAACTAATGGGAAGCTGCCTTGAGGCAAGAACCTATACTCCTTGGATACATAGGCATTATTTTAATTGTTTAGCAAAATGTAGCTTCTAGCAAATATTTGTACTTTTGGGGGAACTATAAGAAGCTGAATTGCTAACACATTCTGCCTACATGCAGATCCTTCCATTTAATGGACATTTATAAGAAGAAAGTATTTGTGTACACCCATTGAATTTGGTTAATAGCTATAAACGATATATAATTTTCCTAACTTATTCTTTGTGTTGGAAAAAGAAAAGAGGGTAATTATTTGTCTGGCTCCTGTCCTGAAGTGGAACTGAGGAGGGAGATGGTACAGGGTGCAGAATTAGATTCTCACACTGAATCAGTGTCTTACTGACAATGAGCAGCAAATCGTACTTGGAAAATGCCATGAGGCTCTGCATGGTCTCTGTTGCCCACCTCTATTAGTAAACTCTAATTCTTTCCACACACAAGGGTTTCCAGATGTTCTTAAGGAGACTATATCTTTTCATAGTGAAAGTTATATCAGCCAGCATTTATCACATATTCCTATAACATTCATTTACAAGAACTTGTTGTATATCCCCCAACATCTGCTGGTGGTATCTCCATAATTACTTTTGAAATGACTAGCCACCTGTGTGTCAGCATGGGGTGAACAGTGCTAAATGGAAATGGAAGTTTTTTATTGTTCACCAGCAATTCTACCACAGATAGGACTATTTTCGGCACACAATTTATTAGTTACATTAAATATGGTGATCATATACTCTACAGATAATGCATATGCATATTTATTGTTGCATATGTGTTCAGCACTAACTAAAATCTGCTTAGGATGGCAGCAGTAACTTGGGGCTTGAGTTTCAGATGAAAAAGAGATATTCAGCTCTTGCAGAGCTTGAATAAAAATAAATTAACTTAAACAGCAACTGGAGCTACTTAGGAAACATTATGCTGTTTTGCCTCTTGGAAAAACTGTAAAATTTAATTTTGCAAATGTTTAACTGTATGTGGGAGGATAACTTTTAGGATTTAGGGAGGAAAAGAGAACAGAACAATTGGTAAGCTGAAAAATTGGTTTGATATAATGGGGAAAGAATAATTGATTATCCCATGGTCCTCATGTTAGAAATAAAAGGAAAGAAGTTTGCTTTGCCTTCAACCTCTGGTTACTTCCTCAAGAGTAAGAGGCAGCTGATTTTTGAATACTGATGATGTGATATGCTCTGAATTAAGCATTTTATATTTTTACCTCACTTAAAACAACCCACTGAGTTAGGAATTATTACTGTTACTACCTCCTGAGCATAGTTTAAGAGATCAAAGAACAAAAATTTCATGTTTATATAGCATGGTGAGGCTGGAACTTCTGTTATCTACCTTGAGTAATCAGAGTCACTCGATCTCTGTGTAGCTAAATTCAATGGATGTGTACCTGTCTTTTTTCCTATTTGATCCAGTGTTAGAATTAAAAAGATAAAATATATACTTCTTGAAGTATTGTTTTCATCTCTTGGCCTCAAGAACAGTGCACCTTTCCTGTTTTCCTTATTCTGGATATCAGGTGATGAACGCTTCATCAACTCCTGAATGGTCAGTTCTGGCCTTTTATATTCCACTTGGTGATTAGATGATTTTATTAAATCCAGAATGTGTAATACTCTCTTTATGCAGAGAGCTCTTCATGTGTATTTTCTTGTGGTCTTCTCTAGACTCAAAGTCTCTTCTTCTTAGGTTTCCTCTGTGTCTTCCTCTATGCAGAGACAGAGGAGACCTGCAGTCCTGGTTGGTACCTATGAAGTTAGTGAAGTCTTTAGGACAGTAAACAGTAAATTCTACTTTTCTGGATTACTCTCCACTTGAATTTAGGACCCAGAGCCCTGCCAATAATAGAGTGCTTCTCACTTTCCCCATGTCAGTGGTCTTTATTATTTAAGACTTTATGATAAAGGATAGTTGTAGTCTTAGGAAGGATTCATGTACTTCTAGGGGTTTTGGCTAAAACCATTTTTAACGGGCAGATGTAAATGAGTTCTAGAATATATGATAGATGTTGTGAAATAGAAAACATTCCAAGGGAAAAAGGTAAGTAATGAGCGGAAAGAAAACATATGTTAAAAAAGGAAACAAAGTATATGTATATAAGGGTCAGGGAGTTGTAGGGTGGGTAGGGGAATGGGGAAAAATGAGAAGTCATGTCATATACTGGTGCAAATTCTCAGTATTGTGTGTGAGCATGATGTGTATATAAAACATACCAATAGAGAATTCAATTAAAATTTTTAAAAAATCTGGATTCTATTCAACTGTTAATTGTTGGATTTGGCCATTAGTATATTTTATGAGGATAATTAGTTTGTTGAATCTAGAAAATGAATCATGAAATGTTTTAGATCTAATTTTCAGTGGAATTTGAGTCTACCCTCTATGATATGATATATTAATGTATCTCTACTTTACAAGACTCTGTGGGCTTTTCAGTTGGGCTCACTTGGACCAAATTTTGATTTGTTTCCTGGAAATGTTGAGGATAGTTTTAAAGAGGAAATAACATATTTTAAATGTCCTCCAGCTTTTTAATAAAGTATAGGAGTTTGGGGGCTCCATGAGCAGAGGAAGACACATTCATGTGTGATGATGAGACCGGTAAGCACAGCTGAAACACCACGAGTAGCCTGGCAGGTATCCAGGGAGGGTACAGTGCGATGATGCAAATGGTGGGCAGAGTAAGAAACATGAAGCACCTTGGACCTAAGTGGGATCTTTCATTTTCCAGCTTGGGTTATAATCAGTGGAATAATAGAATGAGGTCAACAGGACTAAATACCACCACTAAGGGTTGAGCTCATGTAGGAAAAGTATATGCATGTCTATGGTGGTCTTCCCACTATTAAGGCTCAGAATGGCAGAGTAACACACTAGTGCACAGGTTTTCCTGAACAACTACAGATCACCATTCATAGAACTGTGCTTTGGTGAAGCTTGCTACAAGGAGGAGCAAAATAGAATGCCGGGTCTCTAGGGGCCTAACTGAGGAAGAAAAGAACTGGTCTTTCTCAAAGTTTCTAACTGTTATATTTCTAAATGTATGCTGCTTTAAAAGGGAATTAAGGAGTGACTTAGAATACTTGGAATATTCAGAAGAACTCTGCCTTAGGATTTCATCCTCTAGACAATGGGAAATGGTTGGAGATTTTTTTTTGCTGGAACTCAAGAATTAAAGTTCATATAGAAGTTTCAAAGACCCTGACAAACCAAAAGCAGTCTTGAACAAAACTGGAGGTGTCATAATAGTTAACCTCAAGTCATACTACAGGGCATGGTTACTAATTATGTATGTGGTTAGGTAGATAAATATAGGGTACATGAGCTTTGAATGATAAGCTATAGAGAGCCGTAAACATTCTTGACCAGGGAGTGGTTTATTTAGAAGTTATATGAAGATTGAAGGAATCAGAAAATAGAAGGTTCAAATGGGAAGCAATGGTAGTAGTGGTAGCAGTGATTGCAATTGCATAGATCTTTTAGAGATGAAATGAAGGAACATATGTGAATGATATTACTAAGAATGTGTTAATCATTTTTTGGGGGAGTGGCTAGGGAGAGGGATGGATGGGGAAGGAAGGAGAGGAAGAAAGAAGAGAAGAGAGAGGAGGAAGGGAAGAAGGGAGGGAAGAGAGAGAGACAGAGAGAGAGAGAGAGAGAGAGAGAGAGATATGTTACAAAACCAGGTGATTATGGAAGTGCTAGAAATTATGAACAAAAATAGAAGAGTTGCTGTTTGGAGAAGTTGGTAGATTCATTTAACAGTTGGACATGATGATCTCAAGTTTAGGATAGGAGTTGGATTGGTGAATTAAATTTGTGATTCTCCTACCTCAAACTGTAGTTCAGATATATGATATTATTATAAGGCAATATGTAAAGAAAAGTATATGAAGTACCTGATATATGAAAAGTAACACTTAGGGACTAGATTAAAAAAAATAAACCAAAATAATAGGAGTCAGAGGTTGAGAAAAACTTGGTAAATAAAGAAATTCAGGATAAACTATATTAGCTAATCATTAGATAATTGTAAAAAAATGATAGCTGCAGAGTGATGAAGATCATAAATTATGCCAAACTCTTTTTGGTAATTATGTTGAACACACTGAAGGCCAGTATTCATTGAAGGAATCACTTATATGTTTTGAAGGAGGAGAATTGGCAGAGTGAAGGGTGACAGTGAAGGTGTTGGAATCCACTCACACTGAAACAGAGATGTTCTTGTGGCCAGTGAAGCAGAGAAGTGCAGTGGAGGGGCCTGCAATGTGGAAAGAAAAGAGGACTTGAAAAAAATCCAAAATAGGTATTGTGCCATGGTTATTAGGTGTGAGAAATAGTTATTTTGAATTTTAAAGGTCAGTGGTACATGTTTTTCCTCATTACTTTCATGTAACGATATTAGGACCTTGATGAAACTGGATAATCAAAAGAGAATGCGTTTTAGATGTGTATGGCATGCACCCTGACATACATAGCAGGCATGCTTCTACAAGTAGCAGGGATTGGCTGTAAGAGAATTTGGAATCACTAATTATATTTTGTACCCTTTTGCTTTGCTTAGATTTATATATAAAGCCTACAGGAAAAGGGATGTACATGGAATTAATTATCAGATGCTAGAGTTCTTCTAAGTGACCATAATTGGACCCCTAAGTCTTAAACTCTTTGTAGAACAATTGGTGTATTATATTTCTAAGTATTTCCAGTGTCTAAGGATTCAATAGCCAGAAAATGAGTCTTTCAAATATCTCTTTAGCAAAATTTAAGAGAAATTTAAAATCTGTAATATGGTTAAGCCTTGTGATTCTTCACATGTTATGTTGTGTTTCTCTTCCAAGTGAGACTGACTTTTACCATGTGAATCAGAGCTTTGTTATGCATTAGTTAGCTTAGGGACTATTCCAGAAAACATTTCTCTTCTCAGTATTTGGGCTAGAAGAATTTATGGGAATGTATTTTATACCTACCAATTAGCAAATAGATCTTCTAATGTATCACTTGGCAATTTTGAGTCACAAAATCCTCTTTGAAAAAACTGTTTTTTAAAAAAAATGACATTACATAGTAGAAAAGAAACTCCCTCTTCTCTAGTTTAGAAAACTTGTTTCTCTCTTGAAATTCAAAATTAGTGAACTTGGGGGTTTTATGTAGAATAGATTAACCTTTTAATTAATGCATGATCCCTTTCAGAAAGACTATGATAGTTGATTATCCAGCTTCGCTTTGAGTAATTCTCTTGAGAAATGCAGTTTTTATATGGAATCAAAACCAGTATTATGGCTTTATCAGATTTTTTCAGTTGATACTGAGGTCTGCTGTGAGATACTTTTTTACTCCAAATATCTTTAAGTATTTGAAGGTAATCATTTATCATAGTGCTTCTCCCTCGTGTCTTCTCTTGTTGGGTATTTTTATCTCTACCTCTGGTCATATCCTCCAGTTTTCTCAGCATCTAGGATAGTCTTTTCTAGGTAAATTAGTTAACTAAAGTCTTTGATATTGACAAGGACCTTGACTTCTGAGTTAAAATGTAGTTTAGTTGGAGTCACTTGACTTCCCCATATTCAAAAATAATTTTAAAGCAACACTGATATGAAAAATTATGGAATTTTTATTCCAGCCTGAAAAAGAGGTTTCAGTTAAATCAAAGTGATGAAGCCTGAAATAAATTGGGAATTTTGGATGTAAAAAGGTAACTTTCTACTTCTTCCACTCCTCACCTATTATTCAGAAATCAAAGAACTGTCATGAAAAGAAAGCCAGTGTCAAATGCTCCATTGCAAGATAAACAGAATCACTTGACTTCTTTCCAGTCCATGTTTACAGTTCTCTCTTTTTATATATGTTGAGAGACTATGATTTTTATTTAATAAAACATGGACAGTGATAGAGAGGGGCATGATAATGTGGAAGAGATTTGTCACAAGAAGGACTATGGTACTTTGCAATTTTGGAGTTAAAATATGTAAATAGCAAAATCATGAGCGAGAGCTCATAAAACTTATATTATGAAACTTATATTATGAAATATATAAAACTTATATTATGAAAATTCAGACAACTACCAGTTCATGAGAGATATCTTATCTCATATGGTAACTGATGATCAAGTATTTAGTCTTTGCTAAAGCCTAAAGCATGCAAATCCTTCCCCATCCCTAAAGGAAGAGTTATATACTGAAGAAAGTAGAATATTGTTTAAAACCCAAGGGATTTGTGCTGTGTTGTACCCAGGAGAGCATGCTAAAACGTACAGCATTTGCATTTGCCAAAGAGCTCTTGAGCTTCACCAGGTTAACTGGATCCTGTGAGTCAAGTGTTAGAGCAGGAGGGAATCTACCCTCGATATGTCGCAGTGCTTTATCTTATCGTGAATGCAGCTCAAAACAGAGAGGTTTTTGTGTTAGTTGGAGAACAGGTCAGAATCACACTCCCAAATAAGACAGATGCTAGCTGATAATTGACAGAAACCCTTAGAGTTTTCTGGTCACAGGTGGAATCAAATATACTAGTTTGACCTTGATCTTGAGAGGAGTACTAGGTAAGGATCACTTTTACAGTTATAAATGGTTGAAAAAATAAGAGAATAGGACTTGTGAAAATAACATAAAACTTGAATTTGTGTCTAGAAGCAATGTTTTACTGGAATATAGCCTCTTCCACTTGTATACTAAACATTATGGATTGTGTTTGACCACTCTCACTCTCTATTTTCCTTTAGGTGGTTTCCATGAAGTGACTTCTATCTAAGTGGAATTTTGTAATCTTTCTATCTCTGCTTCAAATTGGCAGACAGAGTTGTTAAGGTGGTGGCTTCTGACACAAACTACAGTAAATGTTCAGTCTTAGCTTTACTGTGGTCTAGCTATATAAATTGGTAACTTTTCTTAAGCTTTTAGGACCTGAATTTTTTTCACTGGTTGATTGGGAAAAGAAATGTTGTAAGCTCATATCTTATAGTATTGTTTTGCAGATTAAAAGATAATGTTTTTCATGTCCCTAAGAAGATCGTTCAGCACAGCCAGTACTCAGTAAATCTTATCTATTAGATTGGTTCCATTCTGTGTACCACCATCTTATTTCAGGTTCTTTTTATTTCTTAGGTGAACAGTGTGTTATATCACAAAATGGATGGCCTTATTTCTGCAGAATAGTTCTACAGTCATCCCTCAATATCTATATCACACTGATCCCTTGGAGCCACTGTCAGATATCAAAGTCTGGATACTAAGAGCCCAGATGTAAGATGGCATAATATTTGAGAATAACCTGTGTCCTTCCTCTTGTATACTTTGCTGTCTCCTAGTTATTTATAATACTTAATACAATGTAAGTGATAGGTGAAGAGTTGTTACACTGTATTGGTTAGGCAATAAAGGCAAGGAAAATGTCTGTACATATTCAGTTCAGTTTTTTTTTAATATTTCCAGTCATGGTTGTTTGACTCCAGATATAGAACCCATGATATGGAGGGCTGACTATATATTATTTTATTTAAGATAGAGTTTTAAAGTTTATATGATATCCACTGAATTCCACTAAGATTCATGCCTCATGTGCCTTCTGATTAACTAAATGGAAACATTGCAAAGTGGAAACATGCTAGTTCCTTCCTGCAGTGGAACCAGCAGGTTCAGAGTCAGCCTCAGAGAATCCAAAGGCAGATGTATAGTTTGGAATGCTGAAATAAAACAAACCAGGGCGCTCATGGGATATCAACGCAGGCGGAATTGGTTTGGGGAGAATTTACGGATCAAAAGCTCCCAGAACAGGGATATGGGAAACTGTGGTGTAGCCTCCGGACGTCTTTGCAATAGCTACTTGGTTAAGCAATAACATCAAGTAATACCTCTCTGTAGAGTCATACGTGCTCTGGATCACGGTTATGGCAAGAGACACAGCGTTCTCTTTCTGTTTTTCTTTCATCCACAGACAACCACCCTTAACCTCATTCAAGTTGTTTGCTCAAAATGAAAACCGCATTTGTACAATCACTTTACATGCTTCTCTTGCTAATTTGTACTTGTTTATTTTTCTGAAAGACAATTCTATTTTTTCATTCTCTTTGTGTGTTTAATATTACTAATTTTAAATGATTCAATTTTTAATTGTATGTTAAAGGGTACTTATGAAGGAAAAGAAAGAGTTTCCACAGTTTCACCTTTCCTGCATCATGCTTTCTTTTAAAATGGCACCTGGCAAATATTGACAGTTTTATTGTATATTTCCTGTCTTGTCTTGTCGTGAATTTCTGCCTGCTTTTTTTAGACAGAAATTTTAAAGATTTATCTATATGCTGAGAAACTAGAGTTTTCAGAAAGACTAATTGAATGTTACATGTAGACTTGTATTCGACCACTTAACTTTGCAAATGTATAATAGACAATAAAATTAAGTTTCTACTAGAGCTTCCTGGCTCTGATAACATGAGAAGAGATCAACTTTGATTTGCTGATGTATTCAACATTTCCTGTGGCCATAAATGGTGACCATAAATGCTGTCAAATGTGGATAGCAGAATGCTCACTTAAGCTAGTCTAGTATTATGGCAAATAATGCCAGAGATGAAATATGAAATGGTATCTTTCTTATGTGTTAACTGCATGACATGTCAAGTTCTTGTGCATTAGCAATTGAAGAGTGAGTCCTCAGAACAATGGA
>PVIC010052048.1:0-12510 GCA_004025085.1 Thryonomys swinderianus | reverse complement strand
GGGCCGGAGGGTTAGCTCAGTGGTTCCGGCGCCTGCCTTGCAAGCTCAAGGACCTGAGTTCAATCCCCGGTTACCACATATAATGCTGGGCGTGGTGGCTCACGCCTGTAATCCCAGCACTCGGGAGGCAGAGACGGGAGGATTGCTGAGTTTGCGGCGGCTTGCCTGGGCACCATAGTGAGCTCAGGGTCAGCCTGAACTACAAAGCGAGACCCTGTCTCCAAAAAGCAAAAAAAAAAAAAAAAAAAGCAGGGGCCAGGGATTTAGCTCAGTGGTTCTGGCATCTGCCTGGCAAGTGCAAAGTCCCAAATTCTATCCCCAGTATTACCACATACCACAATGCCAGGTGTGCTGGCTCACGCCTATAATCCCAGCACTCAGGAGGCACAGGCAGAGGATTGCCATGAGTTCAAGGCTTGCCTGGGCTACATAGTGAGCTCAGGGCCAGCCTGAACTACAAAGCAAGACCCTGTCTCAAAAAACTAAACAAACAAACAAACTAACTAACTAAACTAAAACAACAGCTAAAAAAAAAAAGCAGCTGGTCAGAAGATTTTACTTTGTGATGTGTATTCTTTTTTTATTTTGTTCAAGCAATCCTCCTGCCTCTCCCTCTCAAGTTCTGGAATTACAGGCATGAATCATCATGCCCTGCATTTGGTATGTGGTACTGGGTATCAAACTCAGGACCTTGCGCTTGCCAGGCAGACACTGGAACCACTGAGCTAAATCCCTGGCCCTGTGGTGTGTATTCTTTGAGTGGTACTTTCTCCAGACACAGAGACTTGCCTTAAAAACCTATTTATTTGAAAAACAACAATAAGACACAAATCAGAAAGAATAGATTGAAAACCTACAGTTTTTTATTCATTAAAGCTCACATTTATAGGAAAATGATTCGTTCTATGTCTGACTCTGTCTGGGGGCTGACCTCAGTGGTGAAATGGAATATTTGCCTGAATTAAATTACCATAACAATGATAAATCATATTTATAGACCTTGAGCAGTGCTGTACAATAGGAAAGTAAAGTAAATATTTGATTTCTAGTAACCATGTTTAAAAAAGTAGAAAGAGGGGCCAGAGGGTTAGCTCAGTGGTTCCGGCGCCTGCCTCGCAAGGGCAAGGACCTGAGTTTGATCCCCGGAAACCACATATAATGCTGGGTGTGGAGACACGCCCACCAACAATCAACACCGCATACCACAATGCCGGGCATGGTGGCTCACACCTGTCATCCCAGCACTCGGGAGGCAGAGACAGGAGGATTGCGGAGTTCGCGGCGGCTTGCCTGGGCACCATAGTGAGCTCAGGGCCAGACTGAACTACAACGCGAGACCCTGTCTCAAAAAAAAAAAAAAAAAGTAGAAAGATATAGGCAAAATTAATTATAGTAATATATTTCACTAATGTCAAAATATAATCATTTTAATATAAGTAGTCAATATGAGAGATTATTGAGATATTCTGCTTTCTTTTTCAGACTAAGCATTCAGAATTCAGAATGTGTTACACTTAGACACCTCTCAGTCCAACCAGCCGCAGTTCAAGTGCAGGAGGTGTGTGTGGTAGTGGCTGCTATTTGTGAAGGTTTCATTGACATCATTTCCTTGACTCTCCTGAGAAATTGCATGTCCTAGGTATTGTTGCTCATATTTTACAGACAATAACATTTTTGTAGAAATGACCCCAAGACTCATAGCTGTAATGGAAGAGCCCAGCCTGAACCCAGCTTTCCCAATGGCCAGTGTATCCCAGGGTTAAGTGGCTTGATGTGGATCAGCTGGACCTGACTTCCATTCCAGGTGGGGAGGTGCACACCTGAGATCCTGGCACTAAGGAGGCACAGACAGAGGCTTGCTCAGAGTTTGAGGTCAGCCTGGGTTACACAGGGAGAACCTGCCTCTGACATTTACCAGCTGTGTTACCTCAGCCATTTTTGTCACGTGACACTTAAGTTTTATTATCTGAAAAGTGGTAATAATAAGCGCTTTCATCGGTGATCGTGGAATTAAGTGAGACAATGTATGCAAAGGGCTCAGCACACCGCTCACCCATAGCGAGAGCTCCCAGAAGGGACTGGTTATCACCTTGGCAACCAACTATGCTGTTTCCACTCTCCATCCTGCTTCCCAAGAGCTTCTTTCATTGTACAAGCTTTATAAGTATTGAAACAGGATCTTGCTAAGTCACTGTGTTATTCAGGCTGGGCTCCAGTTTAGGATCCTCCTGCCTCAGCCTCTCAGAGTGCTGGGATTATAAGTGAGCATCACAGTGCCCAGAACAAGGCTCATTCTTAATGTATGACTTTTACTAAAAACCAGTGACCAGGATGGTGGTTTCGATTCCGAGTCCAGACTCATCTCTCTACATCCCAGCTGCTGTGTTCCGTCTTCCAGTCTTATGTACTTCATCTTCTCTCAGCACAGGCTTTGCAGACATGACAAACCACAAGGCAAAGGCAGCCATGCCTGAAGTCAGATCACCCAGCACCATGGTGAGACACCTGCAGAGAGCCATTTCCTGGACCCAGAGGCCCTAGGAGTCCTGACACTTGGTTCCGGGGTTTTTCTGGGCCTTTTGCTGTCTGCAGAGCTGAAGCAGAGGAGGAAGCCTATTCCCTCTCACAGGAGCTGGCACGGATGTCCTCACTTCTCTGCAGCGTCGTAACATGACCCCTTTGCCCAGAGCCAGGTGTGACTGCCTGCGAGCGGTGGGAGGGAGTGTATTTTACCACCCTGAAAGAAATAACCGTAATAAAATATGCAGTCAGAGTAATGAACCCACAGCTAGAAATATTGTGGCACTCACACATGCAATGTCCTGATTGTTAGAGACTGTCACCGACATGTTTAACTCGCCTTTGTAGAGAAAGGGGCATACTAGAGATAAGTGCTCACATGATTGACTTAGAGTTTAGTTATTCATTCAACAAGTATCTATCAGGCCCCTACATAGGCCAGGTGTGCGGGGCACAAGGAAGCAAAAGTAGAATTTCTGCTGTCAATGAATTTATCTCCCAGAGGAGTGTAGATACAAATCAAATATAGAGTTACAAACTGTAGTAAGCATTAGAGAAGGGAGGGACAGAGTGATCCAGCAGAAACCGCAGAGACCTGATCCTCTAGCCTGCAGGTCTGGGGAGGCCACCGCCCAGAGAAAGTAGAAGTGACAGAGAAGTCTCTGGACAGGGAGCACTGCGTCAGGCTCACCTCAGAGTCCGAGATGGTGGGGTCGGTCGCCAACAGCATCATCAGCCTCACCTTCGCCACCATCGTGGTCATCTTACAGGTCTCTCCCAGGATCAGGAAGCTCTCTGGCCCTGGACCTCACACTCTACCCTAGAAAACTTTTTAAGCAAACAGCCACCTTGCATCCTGTGGAGATGGCAGAGAGGGAGGGAGCCAGGGCTCAGAGCCTACTCTCCTAAGGAAGAAATGAGGAAGGCTGGGAAGTGACTGGCCGGCACAGCTTCTCTGGATGCTACCCAGGTGCTCACTGACTGGTCTCAAAGGACCTGGGCGTGGTGGTGGTGGAGAAGCCATCCCTCAGCCCGGCTCCCTGTTTGGCAGTGAGGGGCTGGAGCAGTAAGACAACATCAGCCAGAGAAGAGAGTGCTGCCAGGACCCTGGGCAGTGCAGTGTGTGAGCGCGGCTGGGCAGTAAAGAGAGGGGAAGGCGGTGGGCTCTGCCAGGGGCTCATCCTCAGAAATGACAGCCCGTGTGGGAGTGTGGCTGACGGCTGCCCTCAGTTTGGTGAGTCTCAGCTTTACAATGTGCAGCATCAGGCGGGGTGTGAGCCCTCTGATGCCGGTGGTGGCAGCAGGCCCCAGGGAACACTCTCACAGCGCTGATGGGTAACAGGCTAGTAGCCTCCTGGTACCTCGGGGTGTGGCAACTTTACCATTGAAAGTATCATGTGCTGTAGACTCTGACTCTGGGTGTCCCCTCCCTCCTGTTTATAGATCCATTCTCAAGGGAAACACACGAACACAAGAGAAGGGAAACTACATTTATGGCTATTTACAGAAATATAAATACAAACCCATCCTAGTAGTTAAGGGCTCAGGAACAGATGGGTGGTAGAGGACTGGCCTAGTATGAGGCCCTGGGTTTGATCCTTGATACAAAAAAACAAACAAAAACTTTAATGAATATTTAAGAGCACTTTTGTTAAACAGATAACATTTTTCATATTTGCATTAACTGGGACTCCATTCTAAGCTAAGAATACAAAGTTGGGTAGAATTAGACACTATTATCAACTCATAGATAGTAGAAAAACAGTCATTATAAACTGTAGTGCCCAGGGATTTAGCTCAGTGGCGCCACGTCTGCCTCTCAAGGAGGACAAGGTCCTGAGTTTGGTCCCCAGTACTGGAAGAAATATAATTGTACTATGGAGATGCAATAATGCTATAGCTATGTAATAACAGAGTGCCATGAAATACCTCTCACCAAAGCGCTCACGGCAGATCAGAGCGACCGTGATAAGGCTGAGGGAGTCTCCCCTGAGAAGGTGGAAGTTGAGACCAAAGGGAAACGAGGGGCAGCCAGGGGAGGGGTGTTTCCGGGAGAGGGAGGGGATCATGTTCAGAGGCAGAGAAGCAGAGCTAGCAGAGGCCTGAAGAGGAGAGGCTGTGAGGCAGGAGGAAGCGTCTAGGAAAAGGAGGCTACAGGGGGAGACACGCTGGGCAGCACAGAGCTGTGCTGGGTAGGTGTCCTGGGCCTTCTCCTGAGGGAGAAGGAAGCTATGGAAGGCACACCAGGGCCGGAATATGGACAACGGTGACCGGGGAGGTGAAGCGGACTCCTGCAATGGTCACACACTAGTTTGTCAGCACCTCAAGTGAGGCACAGGGAGCCGAGCAGAGGTACACATGGAGGCATCTGGGTGATGAAATGCGAAGGCTGATGATGCCCTGGAGAAGAAAGCACAGCAGGATTGCCAGTGTGTGGCCTGAGTGGTGAGAGGAATGGGCTCATGTTCGCTATGGTGGGCAGGGACAAAAAGCAAGGCTTGCTTGTTTCTTCCCTTTCATTCTCCTCCTCTTCCCTTCTCTTTTCCCTCCTTTCTCTTTTCCATTCTCCTCCTCTTTCTTGGCCAAGAAAACCCACCAAAAAACAAAAAGAAAATAATCATGCACTCAGGACATGTCGATTTGGAAGAACGTACAAGACAGCCAAGTGGCAATATCGATCGGCCCTAGCTGTAGGAATTGGTAGTTGAGAGAGGTGGGCCTGATCACTGGTCTGTGTGGTACCGGGAACACTGGGCACGAACCAGACGGCTGGGGAGAAAACAGAGTCAGAGGAGAGAGGGGTCTGGGAAGATGGAGCCTCCGTGCCCAGCAACTTCTGTGAGGCTCTAAAGAGCCAGAGGAGTAGGAATCAGAGAAGGAGCCTGTAGGGGACTGTTTGGAAAGCTGAGGGAGGGAGGAGTACTTCAGCAGACTGCAGTCTGCGGGGCCATGAATTGCTGGGAAGTCAAGAAGGTAGCCCGAGTTGTCCCTAGGTCTAGTCAGTCAGAGGTCCTTTGTGGCCCCAGGGAGAGACGGTTCTGTACAGTCGAGGGACTTGGAGTCAAGAATGGGTTGGAAGTGAGGAAATGGGGCCAATGAGTCCAAACAACTCTTTCTATTGGTATTCAGTTAGAGCTTGGTATTCAGTTAGACCGTGCGATTGTTACATGGGAATCTGCATTAGAATTCACCAAAGCAAGGGTCATATTTCAATAGAGACAGCCTGTCGTTCATCAAGGGGAAGCCCACATATTAAAGCAGAATTGGTAGCTCTCGATTCTGACTGGATTGCCGCAGGTGTCACAGCTGCAGCGAGGCGGATGTGCATTGTGGGGATGCACCTGTCAGCCTAAGCACACGACCTGCGCATGCAGACCGCGTGGTGGATGATTAGTGATTCAGGAACTTCCTAGCCTATTGATCTGCTAGGACCAGAGAGTGGCAGGAAAAGAAACTAATCACATTAAATTAAGTGTGCATCCTAAGTCCTGGCTCACAGCACATATCAGTGGCACCCGCCATTCCCAGGGATCCTTCTCACAGCCCTGAGCCATTTTAAAACCAAGAGGCAGGGTCTCTGTGGGGCGCAGGGAACTACAAGGGAATGGGAGATGTACAGTGAAACATACCCTAAAACCCACAGCTTTGGTTCCTGATGTAGGGACAGGCGCTTGTTTTGGTCATTCTGGCCCTTGGGCTTCAGGCTCTGACCAAATCACTGACATTAACATTATTCTCTCAATGCTGGGAAGATCCGCGTATTTTCTGATCTCCGTTGTAGAGAACATGCCTCATTTCTGACACCCAAAACCTCCATTTCAGTAGCAGTTGCCCCTCTTCTTTTGTCCTTTTTACCTGGGAGAAAGCAGATCCTGAGAAGCTGACATTCTTGTCAGGAGAACTGAGTGTCTGAAACTTTCAAACCCGTGCTCAAGAAGGCAAGATCCTCAGCTGTGTCCGTGGCGGGTGGAGACGCCTGTGTGCTCAGAGCCAGTGGTTTGACAGTACCAGATTTCTACACCTCCTTCTCCCTGCCCGTGAGCTCTTTGTTGGGTTTAAGTCACCAGCGCTGTGAAAATATCTCATAGCTGCCACGGATTCATCTTAGTAAATACCAGTGTCTCCCCATACAGCACAGCAAACATGGTTAATAGTGATGTATTTACATCCCAGGTTTGCTGAGATTGCTCTTTGGTGGTCTAACCATACAGCTGTACCTGTAAACGGTGATAGACCTCCTAATTCACTTGATGGAGCTGGTCCCAATCTACACATTTAGTAATATGTACATTAAAACATCACATTGTGGGGGCCGGAGGGTTAGCTCAGTGGTTCCGGCGCCTGCCTCGCAAGCGCAAGGTCCTGAGTTCGATCCCCAGTAACCACATATAATGCTGGGCATGGAGACTCATGCCCACCAACAATCCACACCGCATACCACAATGCTGAGCGTGGGCGTGGTGGCTCACACCTGTAATCCCAGCACTCAGGAGGCAGAGACAGGAGGATTGCTGAGTTCGCGGCGGCTTGCCTGGGCACCATAGTGAGCTCAGGGCCAGCCTGAACTACAAAGCGAGACCCTGTCTCAAAAAGAAAAAAAAAAAAACATCACATTGTACCCCTTAAATACATGGGCTTTCTATTCATCAGTCATAATTCAGTAAGGCTGGTGTGAGGAATGCCCTAATCTCTTTCACTGGAGGAAAGAGAGGCGGGGACGCCAAGACAGGACATGGGCTGGGCTGGCCAGTGGCTCCCAGCAGAGCCTCCAGCCTGGGACAGTGGAGTCTGGCTCAGAGGACCCTCTGCCATAGGGTGGGACAGTGACAGACTGCAGTCACAGAACTCCTCACTGATATAAATCAAGCGCCTCTTAACAGGAGTAACCTGGAGATGTAAATTCACCCCCAGGTGTGGAGATGTGACTGGGCCTGAGGGAGAGCAGGAGGAAGACCATGCAGGTCATGGGTGCTGCCACAGTGGGGCATAGGCTGGGTCTGAGAAGGCGGGCAGGGCGTGTGCCAGGAGCCAGCTCGCCCTCTCCTTGGGAGTCCCAGCAAGCAGGATGACAAGTCTCTTGGCTGGGTTGCTGGGTGTCCACCAGTCACAAAGGTGCTGCCGTTTGACACTCCCCCTCACCCAACCCCAGGCGCTGGGGGGCAGCAAAACTCCTTTGCAGTCTGTGTAGCCCCCTTGGAAACTTTCCTGAAACACAGGACCTTACAGTTCCAAATAAGGCACCTTCTTCAGTGCATCTGAGATCAAAATAGAGTGAATATTTAAATTTTTTAAAATATATTATGAATACTCCCCTTTGCTTTGAATATACCTACTTCATCCTTCTTGCCACTTTTTTTTTTTTTTTTTTTTTTTGGGGGTTTTCTTTTTTTTTTTTTTTTTTTTTTTTTTTTTTTTTTTTTTTGGGGTTTTTTTTTTTTTTTTTTTTTTTTTTTTGCTTTTTGAGACAGGGTCTCGCCTTGTAGTTCAGGCTGGCCCTGAGCTCGCTATGGTGCCCAGGCAAGCCGCTGCGAACTCAGCAATCCTCCTGTTTCTGCCTCCCGAGTGCTGGGATTACAGGCATGAGCCACCACGTCCGGCATTGTGGTATGTGGTGTTGATTGTTGGTGGGCATGTCTCCACGCCCAGCATTATATGTGGTTACCGGGGATCGAACTCAGGTCCTTGCGCTTGTGAGGCAGGTGCCGGAACCACTGAGCTAACCCTCCGGCCCCTTTCATTGTTTTTTGAGACAGGATCTTGCTATACAGCACAGGCTGGTCTCAGATTTACAGTGATTCTCCTATCTCTGCCTCCCAAGGGCTGGGATTACAGGCGTTAGCTGCCATGCCCAGTTTTAAAAAATTGTTTAATGACAGGCAGTATAGCCTAGTATTTAAGGGAGTAAACCTAGGAGCCAGATGGCCAGAGTTTAAATCTCTGCCCATTTTTTTTTTGCTTTTTGAGACAGGGTCTCACGTTGTAGTTCAGGCTGGCCCTGAGCTCACTATGGTGCCCAGGCAAGCCGCCGTGAACTCAGCAATCCTCCTGTCTCTGCCTCCCGAGTGCTGGGATTACAGGCATGAGCCACCACGCCTGGCATTGTGGTATGCGGTGTTGATTGCTGGTGGGCGTGTCTCCACGCCCAGCATTATATGTGGTTACCGGGGAATCAAACTCAGGACCTTGCGCTTGCGAGGCAGGCGCCGGAACCACTGAGCTAACCCTCCGGCCCATCTCTGCCCATTTTTACTAGTTTTGTGAACTCACTATGTAGCCCAGGCTGACCTTTAACTCAAGCCAGTCCTCCTGCCTCAGCCTCTCTAGCATCCACTGATGCTTCTAATTGAAATTCAGAGCTAAAAGAGAGAGTGTGTGTGTGTGTGTTGTTATTAATTTTGATTTTAGGAAGTGTTTTGTGGTTGTTGCTATGTTTGTTGTTGTGTTGCTGGGGCTTGAACCCAGGGCCCTGTGCATATTAACTTAGCACTGTACCCCTCCCTGAGCTTCATACCCAGCCCAGGAAGTTTTCTTGGTCATGCATACTGGAGTTAGAATCTGTCCAGTACTTTCTACACAGACAAGAGCAGGCTAGGGATGCAGCTAGGTGGTAGGGCACTTGCCTAGTATGTGTGAGACCTGGGTCAAATTCCCAGCACTAGACAAACAAACCACTGGTGAGAACGGGTCTTGTGCTAGTCAAGTGGGACAGGGAGACACAGTGTGAGGACACAGTGTGCCTAAGCGATGAATACAGCCAGGCCTCAAGAAGGTTGTGGCTTAGAGGTCAAGAGGGGCTTAGGAATCTGTCTCTGCTGGACTGCTTCTTGCTTTTCGTTCTCCACACTTCTTTCTGGGCTTCATCACACATGGGGTTAGGAAAAGATGTCTGAGCACTTCAAGCCAATGGGCCTTGCCTGTGTTACAAGCGGCAAGCTGGTGCGAACTGAGGAGGGGGAGGTGAGGCATCAGGAATCTCAACAAGCTGAGCTGAGGCTTCCAGGTGGCCCAGGGAGGGCAGCTGGGGGTGAAGATCCTGCCTCAAAATAAAGAGTCAAGAGTCCCTGGGTTCAATCCCAGGGGGGAGGGGGAGAAAGAGGGAGGGGAAGGAGCCAACACACTGACACAAAATACTGGAGTTTGAATCTAGAGCCTTCACACTGGACTGTATCCTCATTTCTTTCCCTCTTCTCTTTCTCCTTTTCCTCCTCCTCCTTCTTTTTTTTTCTTTTAAATTTTGAGAGAGAGAGAGTGTCACTGAGTTGCCCATATTTGGGCTTGCACTTGTGATCCTCCTGTTTTATGAATTATAGATGCTGGAATTATAGGTGTTCAGTACCACATCTGGCAAACAACATTATTTTAATGTTTGCAGTTTAGGTCATGATTTCCAGGAGGAGAGAGGAGCATTTGGTTTTGAAAAATAGAGTGTGGGGGCCAGAGATTTAGCTCAGTGATTCCAGCACCTGCCTTGCAAGTACAAGGTCCTGAGTGGGATCCCTGGTACCACATACCACAACGTCAGGTGTGGTGGCTTGCACCAGTAATCCCACCAATCAGTACCACACACCACGATGCCAGGCGTGGTAGCTAGCTCACACCTGTAATCCCAGCACTCAGCAGAGACAGGAGGATTGCTGAGTCTGAGGTTTGCCTGGGCTCTGTAGTGAGCTCAGGGCCAGCCTGAACTACACAACGAGACCCTGTCTCAAAGAAAAAAAAATAGAGTGTAAGATTTTGTATTTGACTTACTATTCTAATCTCTTCACTAATGACAATTACACTTTTTTTTTTTAAGCACTGGGACCAAACCCTGGGCCTCAAACATGGTAGACAAGTACTCTACCACTAAGCTACCTCTCCAGTCTCTAATAATTACTTTTTTATAAAAACTTTGCTGTCCCATTAGCAACTTCAGAATACAGGGTGCTGAGAAAAGTGTCTTAACAAATTGTGACACCGTCCCCAACCTGTTTGGACACCACCAGGGAAAACACACGGTCCTTGTCACCGAAATCCCACACCTAATGCCACAAAGCCAGCAGCAGCTGAAAATTAAGCTGCTCTGTCCTGTGGCCCTCAGGACCGAGGACAACACCAGGGACCGCAGAGAAAGCAGACAGTCTGGGAAGAGTTGGAGTCCATTCTAGGCAATACACTCCCATTCCAGTCATTGGTTAGAGCTCTGCGTGTGGTAAAGTCTTGTACAAAGTGCAGATTAAGACGGCAGTATTCCCCCCACGGAGGTGTCAGGAATGTTGAGAATCCAACAGTAGCATCATGAAGTACAGAGGAGGCTGTCATCTGTGAGTCCCCGCATTACAGCAAACCTACTGCACAGAGCTGTTGCTTGCAGCTTTTGCGGGCTGTGTGATTGGGCACTTGAGAGCCCTCCCTGTCTAATCAGAGACCAGAGAAAAACACTCATAAGCCAACAGACCCAGTTTCAGCATGTGGTACCCTGAATGCCACCGAGAGATTCTGACACCATGTGATAGGAAACCCTGATCTGACAATGGTATTTTGCAGAAATGGAAAAAGAAACTTAAATTTCATGTGGAACCAAAAAGATCCTACATAACCAAAATACAGCTGGGAAAAGAAGAATGAAGCTGGAGGTCTCACACTGCCTCACTTCAAAACATATGACAAAACAATAGTAATCTAAATGGCATGGTACTGGCATAAAGACAGAATTACTGACAGCAGAACAATACAGAGAACCTGTAAATACGTCCTCACATATAGTCAGATGCTCTTTGACAGAAACAGCAAGACTAGATGATGGGGGAAGATGGACTTTGCAACAAATGCCTTGGAAATCCACATGCAGTAAAACAAAGATACTCTTCTTACACCATTGTCAAAAATTAACCCCGAACAGATTAAAGATTTAAATAGAAAGTTCCCAGAAGACAACATTGTAGGGACGGTCCATGGCATCGTGTGGCCAGTGTTTTAACACCAAAAGCACAGACAAAGTGAAGATAAGCGAATGAAACTCCATCAAACTTAACAGCTTCTGCACAGCAAAGGGAAAGTGAGAGGAGCAAAATGACAAGCTGTGGAACAGGGTGAGACATTTGCAAAGCATGTATCTCGTAAGGATCCATATCGAGGAGACACTGTGTTAGAACTCTTTGGATCACACCTCTAATCCCAAGAGTCTGGGAGGCTGAGGCAGGAGCACTACATATTTAACCCCAGCCTCAGCAATTTAGTAACTTAGCAGGACCCTGCCACAACATTAGAAATAAAATAAAGGGCTGGGAATGTAGCCCCTTACAATGGCCCTGTACAACTCAATACCAAAGCAACCAAATAACCTAATTTAAAAAGTGGGAAAAATCCTTCAATAGAATCTTCCCTGAATATATTCAGGTGGCCAACAAACATGGGAAGAATACTCACTGATGTCTGTCTGTCACTATATGTGCCCGAGCCACAGCAAGGCACCCTGACATTCCTAAAGGTGGCCACTGGCAAAGTAACAAAACAATGTTGTGGAGGATGTGGAGAGGTCAGAACCCTTGTACGACTAACTCAATAGCAAAGCTATTGGTGGGATTGTAAAATGGTAAAGCCGCAACAGGGAACACTATGGAACCTCCTAAAAAATTAAAAATAGAATCATCCTATGATCGAATAACCTCAGTATTATAAAAATTGAAATCAAGGCCTTTAAGAAGTATCTGTACACCCAGTGGTTGTGGAATTATTCATAATAGCTAAGATATGGAAATTAGCTAAGTGGGCTGGGGATTTAGCTCAGTGGTTCCGGCATCTGCCTGGCAAGTACAAGGTCCTGAGTTTGGTCCTCAGTAACCACATACCACAATGCCGGGCATGGTGGCTCACACCTGTCATCCCAGCACTCGGGAAGCAGAGGCAGGAGGATTGCTGAGTTGGAGGTTTGCCTGGGCTACATAGTGAGCTCAGGGCCAGCCTGAACTACAAAGCCAGACCCTGTCTCAAAAAACTAAAACCCTGGGC
>PVIC010052047.1:0-12273 GCA_004025085.1 Thryonomys swinderianus | reverse complement strand
ACAGGCGTGAGCCACCACGCTCGGCACTGTGGTATGTGGTATTCATTGCTGGTGGGCGTGAATCTCCACGCCCAGCATTGTATGTGGTTACCGGGGATTGAACTCAGGACCTTGTGCTTGCGAGGCAGGTGCCGGAACCATTGAGCTAACCCTCTGGCCCCTTGCCAGTCATTTTTTTGATGGGTTCCTACCAAGAATAGCTCTTGAGTCTTTTTTTTGTGGTACCAGTGATTGAACTCTGGCCCTGTGCGTCCAAGGTCTGCATGGTACCACTTGAGCTAAATCCCCAGCCCTAGGCTCTTGAATCTTTTTTTTTTTTGAGACAGGGTCTCGCTTTGTAGTTCAGGCTGGCTCTGAGCTCACTATTAGTCCAGGCAAGCCTCGAACTCAGCAATCCTCCTGTCTCTGCCTCCTGAGTGCTGGGATTACAGGTGTGCGCCACCACGCCTGGCACTGTGGTATGTGGTATTGATTGCTGGTGGGCGTGAGTCTCCACGCCCAGCATTGTATGTGGTTACCAGGGATCGAACTCAGGACACCTTGCGCTTGCAAGGCAGGTGCCGGAACCACTGAGCTAACCCTCTGGCCCAGGCTCTTCAATCTTTTTTTTTTTTGCTTTTTGGAGACAGGGTCTCGCTTTGTAGTTCAGGCTGGCCCTGAGCACACTATGGTGCCCAGGCAAGCCGCCGCGAACTCAGCAATCCTCCCGTCTCTGCCTCCTGAGTGCTGGGATTACAGGCGTGAGCCACCACGCCCAGCATTATATGTGGTTACCGGGGATTGAACTCAGGTCCTTGCGCTTGCAAGGCAGGCGCCGGAACCACTGAGCTAACCCTCCGGCCCCAAGGCTCTTCAATCTTAAAGAGAGAAGATTCTGAACCCAAGTGGCTGCATGTCCACCCTGGGGTCTCACCGAGTTGCCAGAGACAATCAGCCCTACAGGCATCCTTTGGGCCTTCCTCCCATGTCTCCTGCTCCCTGTTAATTGGGGCTCCCCGCCTTTGTAGTAGCTGGCAATGGCTCCAAGAAGAGCTACTGTCCTCATTAAGGAGGCTGCAGCTCAGTGCTGTCTAACTGCCTCCTACGCAGCTCACTACCTCATCCTGCCGGGCGGCTTCCAGGGCACTCTGGAACCCGTGGCAGGTGGAGCTGCAGGAAGCGGGCAGAGCGAGGCAGGGAAGGGCCTCTGTGCCCAGATCTGTGCACACGGGCGTTTATTTCCTCCTTTGAACACACCAAAGGGAATCAGTAGGTCTTTCCTGCTGACCACTGCCCCCCTCTCCTTGGCCAGGAGACTTCTGATTTTGGGGGGGGGGTCCTGATCCCCAGTCCTCCTGAAGAAGGAAAGCTCTGAGAGATTCCCTCTCCCAGGTGGGGAGAGGGGGGCTGAGATTCTGAGCACCCCTCTGCCCCCATCACAAACCACTCCAGACCAAACCCTGCACCGGGCTGCCTGCCAGGAGCTCCAGCCTTGAGGGCCGCCAGCTAGTCTCCCGCGTCTGGCCTTCTCAGGACCTGATATGTCTTTCCATGGCAGTCTGTGGCCCCACAGACACAGAGGAAATGGGGAGTGGGTGGGGCTCAGTGGCACGTGGAACCCTACTGGCTCCCCGTGAATGGGCTGTCTGCAGAGGTGATCTGAGCCGGACTGTCACCCTCAGGATGCCTGGTGGGAGACGCCAGCTGTGGCCCAGGGACCATCGGCCCCCTCCGTCTCCGCTCTGGGCCTCTCTCTGTCTAGACTTCTAGTTTGGAGGTGTCCTCTGTGCCCTGGGGGCAGGACAGGACTCTGAGGTCACGCACCCACCCTGGTTGCATTGCCTGTGTTGGGGAGCAGAGACCCCAAGCCACACTGTGCTCAGCAGTTTGTGTGGCTGCCCCTGGACCCGTCCTGCTCACCCTGGCACCTGGGCTTCTAGCCCTTTTGTGTTCTACAGATAATTTGGTGCTGGCAAAAAGGCGATGCGGACAGTTTCAGGAAATCTTGCTGTGGTGGGAATCAGTGTGACTTTCAGCTAGGAAGAGCTGCTTCCCTCCCGGCAAATTTATTCTTCTTTCACTTTTTGAATCTCAGCTCTAGAAGAGAGATTTTTAGATCTTCTTGAATGTCTAGCAAATTAGCCCAATAACAAGCAAGTATCAATCTAGGAGGGGAAAGAATAATGTCAATCTCTAGATTTTTCTGAGTCTCATTTGGTGACTTTTAACAAGTGAGTGAGCTTTCTGTGTGTCAGTTTCTCTACCCAGAAAATGGGCCTCATCTCATCGTTCTGCCAAGGAGATTTTGAATAATTAAATGACATTTTAATTCCAGAGCTTCTATTATCTGGAAGTAAATCTTACTGTGAATTCTAATTGATATCCTCTTCAATTTAATTAAGTGCTTTGTTGACACAACAGAACCATTGTTTATTTTGCTTAGCAGGAGCTGGGAGACAAAACTTTTGAGCCAAAAGAGGGATCTGTTCTGCCCCTGGGGAGGCAGAAAGCAGTTTTCTGAGAGGGAGAGGCTGGGCTTGCTGGGCTCAGGTCCGAGCACCCCTGTCCTGGAGTGGGTAGACTGGAGAGAGAGGGGCTGGGGTTCAGCACGGAACACAGGGATAAGTCAGCTTCTTCGAACCCAAGACATCAACTCTAGACTGCGTGACTTCCTGGTTTCACTGGGCCTGGGAGCTTTTTTCCAATCTAACAACCAACAGACAGGGAGTCTCAACTTGCAGAGTGATTCTGTTGTAAAAGGTTACTTTAAATCAGTCACTCTGATATGCTATTTCCTAGGCTGGCCCATCTGGGCCTGTAACTGTGCCAGAAACACAGAGCTGCTGTGGAGAGGGAGATGAGCATTAATCCTGCACAGACTAGACCTCAAAACCATGGGCTGTGAGGAACATTCCGAAAGACCTTCTCAAGACAACAGGAAGAGAATCGTTGAGACTTGTAGATAGGCACATGGAGATTCATTTACCATCCTTTTTCCTTCTGTGTCTCTTTGAAATTGTTCACAATATAAAGAAAAAAGAAAAAGGAGTTAACTGGGCAGGCATGTGTTACTAGCAGTCAGCAAATCAATAAATAAGACTCATCAGAGTAAATGATGGTTGTAGAAATTTAACAAATAAAATATTTGATTTTGTAGGGAAAATGATCAATGTCTAGGGAGTTTGGGTCAGACAAGGTAATCCTGTGTGCAAGGTTGGACCAGAAGGTGAAGTTCGGTTAAATCTGCAAAAAGCCTTTGGATAATTCCACAGCTAAAGCTATTAATAAAACTGGGGGGGGGGCGGGGAGGAGAGAGCGAGCTTGAGCAAAGCTGAAGGAAGGGCTCCGGGTTCCTGAAAAGAGAGAAGTGAAGTAAGAATGAGAAGGAAAGCTGGGTGGGAGGCCTGCAGCACTTCCCTGCTTGGAAAGGCAGGAGGTCACTCACTGCCCAAGTCTGCACTGGGCCCATGCTTTGAGAGAGTGAAAAGGAAGAGGCAGGTACTGCACAGGGAGGAAGCACAGAGTTGGAGACAGAGTTGCTGCAAATGTTGGCTGAACTTCCTGTCATCACCAAAGATAAAACAAGAGCGAGTGTCAGTTTTCCTTCGCAGATGGCAGAATTTTTCTGTGAATTTCTACGGATCTTGAGGTTTCTATGATATGAAACCTTTCATGTCAATGAGAATCCTGTTTGTCATTTTAAATTTTAATCTTTTTTTTTTTTTTTTTTGAGACAGGGTCTCGCTTTGTAGTTTAGGCTGGCCCTGAGCTCACTATGCAGCCCAGTCAAGCCTCAAACTCAGCAATCCTCCTGTCTCTGCCTCCTGAGTGCTGGGATTACAGGCGTGAGCCACCAAACCTGGCATTTGTGGTATGTGGTACTGATTACCGGTGGGTGTGAGTCACCACGCCAGTATTGTTGTATGTAGTTACCCAGGATTGAACGGGGGACCTTGGGCGCAATTGCTAGACATGCGCTGGAACCACTGAGCTAATCTCTAGCCGTTGGGTTTTCCCAAAAGAGTAAATTTAGGACGCATAAGATCAAACGTGAATTTACGTTGTGGTATACTTGTGCAAACTGAACTTAAGAGAGAGCATAGGTGGAAATAGAGCTTTGTGGAGCAAGGAAAAGGAATATAATTCCAGGACCACAGGAATTTAGGACACTGAAAGTTCTAATCCCCACAAAGCAACCAAACTCAACCGGAGAGAAAAGGGAAGAGAGGCTGTTTGCTTTTCCAGACTGGAGGTTGGGGATAACAAAGGGGAAATCACAGAGGTGAAGACTGGGGTGAGATGTTGCTTTCTTATTTTAAACAGAGATGCCGTGATTCGAGGGGGGAAAATCTAATTAAGGGCCAGCTTGTTCTTTGATACTGTTTCATGACAACCTCTCTGTGCTGACAGCCCTATTCATCAGAAGCTCAGAAGTTCTCTTGTCCGCGGTTTACAAAGGATTTGGATGGACAGGGGTTTCATACTTGAGATCCTAATTTTGAAAAATTATTTTTTACTTGTTATATACTTTATATGTTCAGAATCAGTACATATACAGTGGAGGATCTAGATATGTACATTTTTCTCTTAATGGATTTTTGTTCCCTTTCCCTCCCTCCCTGCTCCCCCCAACTCTTATTGCCCTTCCCATTTGCAAAAGCTCTATTTCCCTTGATTTTATTTTTTAAAAAAGATTCCTTTCCTTTCCTTCCTTTCCCTCCCCTTCCCCTCCATCTCTTTCTTGTTCCCTTTCCCACTGAGACTCTCACTTTTCAGAGTAAGAGGCAAATCCATTGTCTCTGAGTGTTGGAGTCAGAGGGACAAAGTGCTGAAAAGAGGTTGAGACTCTTGAAGGGTAGATTCTGAGGCCCCTGTTCAATAACAGCCTAATGAAAACAGAGTTAATGCTAAAAATCGTAAACTAGAAGTAGTTAGTTTAAAAAATGATGGTGCTATGATCCAGATTCCTGCTTAGCTAGCTGCATACTCATACACTGTGACTCCAAGGTCATTTTAAACTACACTTTGATAAAATCAGCTCTTAATGATCTGTCTCTCTTTTTCACAGGGAGAACTGACAGGGTGAAAAGTGGCCAAAGAAAGAAAGAAATCCTAGAGGAACAAAAAATAAAAAACAAGCAAACAAAAAAAACACTTCAGGCCCTCAGCACTCCAGAGGCAGAGACAGGAGGATTGCTGAGTTCGAGGCTTGCCTGGGCCACAGAGTGAGCTCAGGGCCAGCCTGAACTACAAAGCGAGACCTTGTCTCAAAACAAAACAAACCACTACTTCAGGCCAGCAGCACATCCCTAATTCTAAGTTAGGCCGACTGCACTTTCTTTCATGCATTATTTTTAAGTCTTTTCCTTATAGATACTTAAAAAAACCCCCCAAAACCCAAACAGTTGGAATCATCATCAGCAAAACTTTTTGACTTGCACCTTCTTTTTGTTTGTTTGCTTTTTAGTTTTTTGAGACAGGGTCTCGCTTTGTAATTCAGGCTGGCCCTGAGCTCACTATGTAGCCCAGGCAAGCCTCGAACACAGCAATCCTCCTGCCTCTGCCTCCCGAGTGCTGGGCTTTGGGGCTTGAGGCACCATGCCTGGCCTTTTTTTTTTTGTTTGTTTTGATTTCCACTTTCAAAATGTCAAATTAGTGGTTTTCAACTGGGGATGATGTTGCTCCCTAGGGGACATTTAGCAAGTTCCGGAAACATGTTAGCTGTCCCAGAGGGAGGGATGTTACTGGCGTGACTGTCAGCTGCGCTATGCTGCCCAGCCCCTAACAGCGCACAGAGGCCAGTCCCCCAAATATCACTCTGGCCCTAACGTCCAGCCCAAAATATCAGTGAGTTTAAGAAACTGCTGAACTGTATTACATCACAGTTCATAGTATGGACAATCGTCATTTTTTAATGCCTGAATCATAATTATGTCCTAATCTCTCTGTTGTTAAATGCCTAGGCTATTTCCAGTGTTTTTCGCTGATAGATAATATCGCCCTGGACACCTTCACTCACTTTTTTTTTTCTGTTAAATTATTTCCTTTGCATAAATTTCCAGAAGTCAGAAATGCTGCATCAGCAGTTATGAATGCCTCACATTTCATCAGTCATGTCGTTTTGGTTTAAATTCCAGTCCCCGTAGGTAAGAAAGTATCCAGTGTTACTAGAGCCTGGGCAGCACCGCCTTGTGAACTTCACAAGACGTGCAGAGGCCCAACTCTCAAATATGAAATGATACCTGCAGTTTGCCTCAATACGCATTTAGATTGCTCTTCAGGATGAATATTTCCTACATTTCCCATCACCATTATTATTTTTAGAAATATGAATTTTGGGGGAGGGCTTATTTTTCTGACTCTTAATGTTCTTTTAAAATTAAAAGTCGTTTTACTAAGTAGAGATAACTATGTAAAGTTAATGCAATTATTTTACTTTTCTCCTGTCACTGCATAGATCATGTTGGTATTTCCTTCCGGAAGTTTAATTTCCAGTTTTAATATTCTGTTTAGGTACTACTGGTCACCCTGGCCAACCTGCAGCCTTTCCACAGAGGCCCTGGGGAAGAAGAAATCTCCCTGGCGATTGAAGTAAGTGACCCCAGAAGGACAAGCAGTGCTGGACTCGGGGGTCCTGGGAACTAATCTCCCTTAATGAAACGGGGGCCCGTGGAGCGCCCCGGGCGGGAAGGAAGAGTCTGGAGGAGAGCACCAAACTGCCAGCAGCTGGGCGGACCTGCATTAAAGAGAGGGCGCCGTCCCTTTAGGACTTCAGAACCGGCAAAGCTCCCTCCATAGGCAGCTATTAATATGCAAAAAATGCCTTCATAAATTCTTGATTCTGCTCACAGTGGGGAGGCAGTGCATTTGAAAGCGGAAATGAGAGCTTGGAGTTGAGACACATCTGCTTGGCTCCTTCTCTTTTTTCGTTGCTCTTTTCATCTCCACATTTCTCCTCGCGGTTTTCTTTCCTCCTTTCTCCCGATGTAACCCCTCTTTCAGACCCTACAAGGTTGCTAAGGCAGTTCGGTGGCCTCCCAGCCTGCCTGGCACCCTGGCGGGCTCCGCACCCTCCCTGCTCCCGAGTGCCCAGCGCGGCTCTCCAGTCTCACCGGCAGGGGGCGCTCCGAGGCAGCCCCAGGGCCCGGGCTCCCTGACCGGCCTGTGACCGGGAGTCACGGGGGGCCTCACTGTCCTTCCTTTCCCTCCGGCCTAGTCCACTAGTCCAGCTCTGTGACTTCTTTAGGGCGGCGATACCAAAATATTCTACTTTTGGGGGACCCTCCCCAGTACTGTGATTAGAACAGTAGGAGTATCCTGTGTCCCTGAGCCACCCCAGGGGAGGGACGGGCGTCTGGGGCATTAGTGGGGAGAAAGGGGCGGCCTTGCTGCTGCTGATTAGGGTCAGTTCCGTGCGACGTCCTCCTCGCTGCTCCAGAGGGAGACCGCAGCTCTGCCAGTGGCCCTTCAAGGTAGGTAACTGGAGTCTGCGGGCCTGAAATTTGTTCCTAAATCCTTTCCAGATGCTTTATAGTAAACATGAAATTAGTCATTTGCATGGAGTAAGCTGAGGAAGTAGTTAAAGTGAAGCCAGTGATTAATCTAATAGAAGGCATTGGCCCCGAGGGGGAGGGGCAAGGACTCACTTCCCCTAGCCTGTCTTCCCAGAGCTGGGGGCTTTAGGGTCTCCCAGACCTTTCCTTCCGTGGCTTCTCCTTCCTCCTGAGGAATGAAGCACCTGGACCGTAACAAAGCAAGGGACTACCATGGAATGACGTGCCGCGGCCTGCAGGGGAACCAGGGTGAGAGTTAGGAGCCTGCGTCTGGTGCCCTTCTCTCTTACTGCCAAATTCATACTCGCCGGAGGACTTATTTGGCCTGACTGAGTCACTCTGGCCTCCTGAGGTGTAGCAGTGTGAGTTCTGAGGTGGTGTGAGAACCTGAAGTGTTCAGATTATGGGAGGCATTTGTGTGGCTTCAAACTGGTGAACTGCCAAAATATTCCATGTTATGGCTTCCTTAGTCACAGATTCTCTTGTTTAAGAAAAGGTTCCAGACCTCTTATTATAATGGGTATCTTCAAAGCAGACATTTAAAAACCAGGCAAGGTGATGCACACCTATGATCCTGGCCCTCAGGAGGCTGAAGCAGGATGATCGCTGTGAGTTTTTGGCCAGCCTGGACTACATAGAGTAGTTCATGACCCACCTGAACTACACAGCGAGTTCAAAACAAAGACAAAAACAACAACTGCAGAAGAAAAGTAGGCACTCAAAGAAATGTCAAGTTGGATGAGAATTGACTTGTGTCATATATTGGTACAAATTCCCCAATGTTATGTGTGATTGTGAGATGTATATAAATTGTACCAATAAAAAATTCAATTAAAAAAACAAAGAAATGTCAAGTTGGTTCTCTTGTCCCTCAGTAGCACCAGGGCGGGGCGGCCAACTATTTGAGCTCAGGGGAGGGCTGAACCCCAAGCTTGGGGTTGTCCCAGTGAGGGTTCAGTTCCTATCCCAGTGCAGGTGCATTGATGAAAGCAAACCATTTTTATTGTTATTTTTAATAAGTGGCAGCATAGGGAGGGGAGGCCTATAGACCCCGGGCATGGCTGGAAGCTGGAGGTTAGGGAAGCCCAGAAGCTGTCACACAGCAGGAAGGGACCAAGGGCCCCAGTAGCTGTGTGTCAACCCCAGCTCGGGTTCCGAGTCCCGGCTCAGCTCTGGGAATCCTCCCCAGTGGGCTGTCAACGGAGAGTCTGAAGCCGGACTCAGCCTGGTCTCCACAGAGGTAGCAAACTTGTAAATAGTCCCGCACATACGTCCTTGAACACTGATACGTCTCCCTAGCCCACCAGAGGAAAACTTTTCTTGTGTTCCTGACTCCCCTTGCATTTTTTCCTTGATCGCTAATTTTTTGTTCCCATTTGGAATGAAAGTATGTGTCTTCCTTCTCACTGAGTGAGCCTGTTTTGTGTTTCCTTCTTCCTGTCCAACCTTGTAGAAGTCAGGAAAGTGCTCACTTACACACACGCGCACAGAGCCAGTCTACTCTGTCGGGCTGGGCTGAGACGACAATCTGAGTCTGTGATGTGCCGCTCTGGCCACCTCATCTTCCTGATTAGACCCCTGGCATAGCGAGGCAGAGAGTCTGACCCGTGGACCCAGAGCATGCTGAGAAAGCAACCTAAGATCTGATGCTCAGACTCAATACGGTACCTGCTTCTCTGTTGTTTGCGTCAGAGGTGAGCGTTCATGGGGATTCACGTGAAGGTCGGTCCTGGATTCAGGGCTAGCTGTGACAAGAATCAGAAAGAAAAAAACATCAAGATTGTTTGAACTAAATCTGATGATTTTTTATATATATGCCATATACTCCACACCTAGTTCAGATGTGTATAAGGTTATAAACACATTTACACCCACAGCATTCACACTTACTCCCCAGACAACACCCATAAACTCTATAGGCACAGATTAAACACCATGTTACGTGCAATATGAAGACCTTATATTCAAATTTAGATTTTTCTCATTTCGGTTGCTCTTCAAAAGAACAAAAGTAAATTCTTTGTGCTATTAAAATTCAGGTAAAAGTGAAATTAAAAAGGAAATATTGATGGGAAAAATCTGCTGATGCTGTTGAATATAAATTCTGTATGATCGTACTCTGCTGAAGTAGAAAAATGCTGCAGCATGCTTCCGGATGGAGATCAGAGACTTGTTGTCCCTACAGCAGGGAAGGTGGACCTTCAGGAGACAGGGTGGAGCTGAGGAGGGCGCCTGCTCTGGCCACGCCATCCCTGTGACCCTCATGGCCGTGGGAGCCAAGATGGGAAAAGTCATTCATGCTGGTTGTACAGCTACTGAGATCTGGAGGAAAAGTTGGACCCAGGGTGCCCAGACCTACAACTCCCCAGTGGTCCCACAGTTTTTTTTTCTCTCCTCCCAGAGAAAGTAATTGTGGTATTTATGAAGGAAATGTTTGAGGAACACATTTGGCTAAGCTTGTGGTTTAAAAAAAGAACCACAGCCCCCTGTGACTCTGGTCTTTGCCTTTTTGACCGGAAACCTGTACTCATCCCTTGTGGACTGACTTTCTCTTTTCTGTGGCTTCTCAGCTGTTCTCTTTGGGGGAAACTGAGGCCCAGACAACAGTTTTATGCAGTTGGCTCAAGACTGGGCCTTGAGTTAGCACCAGACCAGGAGCCAGAGCAGATGTTTGTGTTAGTGTCTGTGTTTTCCATCCACTTCATGCTGCCTTCTGTTAGTCTCGCTGAACGAACTTGTCCCACTGCAGCTTAGCGCTGTGAGCCGCTCTCTGGACAGACCCCGGCTGTCTTGGGATGAGGTTTGCTTCACTGTGGCTGGAAAGAACTACAGGTCTCAGAAATGAAGCTTCGAAACCTCAATGCACCAGGGAAGTTCTTGTAACACCAGGGGAACGAATCAGTCAGCCAGAGTTCAAGAAGTGTAAACATATTTTCAGATAGAAGGCTGAAAAATCACGTAGGACTTCTCATCTTTTGGGTCAAGACCTTGGTAATTTATTGAGGTGCCAGCTGTCAAGGGGCAGACATGACTCCAGCGGCATTCCTGGGACACAAAGCAATGGGGGTGGTAAAGCGCTGTCCTTGCTATCAAGTCCCACTAACCGTGGGACCCGTAAGGGAGCACAGCATCAGGCCTCCTCCTTGCTGGGGAGCTGATGTGACAGTCATAGAATCCACATTGTGGCACTGCTTGCCCTGCCTGAAGCTGGGGCCTCACAGTTGGTCTGCCACAGTGGAGATAAACAGAAATGTGTGTTTGTCTCCGCTGCCCACCGTCAGGCCTAGCAGATCCTCAGACACCAGCATTAATCTCACCACAGGCTTTTAGTGAGGAGATAGCACCACCACCTGATAACTGGGCCACCTGGGAGGTGACCCTGCCAGCGGGGGTCTCATCCCAAACCCCTCCCATCCTGGCCACATCCTGGCACCCCTCACCAAACACTCAAAACTTGAAAAGCAGGAAAGAGTGTTTGAGTCTAGACCGACTTTTGGTGTCAGCAGCTTTCCTTGTATTTCAGTCTGTGTTGACCATGTTTACTTTTTAAGTTGTTTTATAGGAAAATGAAACGTAGTCAGATTTATTCCCATTGTCACAGAATGGTTGTTTCCGCAGGTATGGCAAACTCTGGTCAGTTCCACCTAATGTCGGACTAGAAGCCTCCAAAGAAGTCACTGTGTCAGGCCAGCAGGGCCACCCAGCTCCTTCTGAGATGTGTGTCAGGACTTGGTGAAGACATTGGCCCTGTTGGCTCTAGAGTGGCCAAAGAGCCCATGGCCACAGGACGCGGCTGTTTGAGCTGCTGGCAGGACCCTCTTTACATTTGTTTAGGGCCTTTCCCCATATACCATATTTCAGGGAAATGGTGCAGTGACTTAGCATCCAGGAGGCTGTCTGTGCCCTGCGAATGGCTCAGAGAGAGCCTCTGTCGACCCACAGCTTTGGTCATGGACTTGCTGGCCCCAGGCCCGAATGTGAGTCTTGGTACCTTCCAGGTTTTGTGCTTTTGGTCATAAATGGAAAATGCAAATACAAGTTCCACATTATTAAAAAAATATTTCCCCAGTATAAATCCAGCTATAAAAGGAAGTATAATTCTGGTCTTGCTGACTTTTCCTTAAGAAAATCTAAAAATACTTTATTTTATATGATGTGACTCAGGCTGCTTATGACCTACAGACTGTTTGCGGTGTCACAATAAATTTTCTTCTGCTTATTTAATGCAGGAGACTGAGACCTAAGATGGCCTTTTGGTATTGTCGCTATCAAATTCTTGGGACAAGATTTAAGACTCTGTTTGTGTTACATTTTCCCTTTAATTCTTCTTGGATTAGGAGGATGGTGAGAGAGGCGGAAAAGACAGTTGGAGATTTGAGATCTCCGGGGTAAAACACGGCCCTGGAAGCTCCCACTGAGCCAGGTACAGGTGCGGGGCCAGGTACACAGATCTAGAAAACCCAAGTCAGTCTGAATTTAAATATGGAAGGGCCTAGCAAAGGTGAAGGGAATATTTTCCTTCCAATCTGAAATAACAGCCCTTTTATTTACTTTTATCTTCTTAGACCAAGACTAGCTAGGTCTCAAGGGTCCGGCTTTGGTTTTGGGAATGCCAAGTTCTCTCAAAGGCTCATAAATTGTTTTTTATGGAGAAGTCCAAGGGCACATGGCAGTTTACCAAGTTTACCAAGCCCCAAACGGAAGGCAAGCTGGATGATGGAATTTACATTTGAATTGTGTA
>PVIC010052046.1:0-12283 GCA_004025085.1 Thryonomys swinderianus | reverse complement strand
TCTCTTTCTCTTTCTCTTCTCAAAACTCTCTGTGCTTTCATGAATATTTAGGACCATCCACCACAGCTGCTGCACATCAATCTCACAAGAACACTAACCAAAAAAAGCACATGTGCTGGCAGAAGGTGAGGCCCACACTGAGCCTCCCAGCCAGGGACAGTCACCCTGGTGTGGAATCAATCTACAGAAAAGGTGTGTCTTTTGCAGAGGTTCTCCAAGAGGTCACTTTCTGAGGTGTGATCAATCTCCCCCATGCTGATCATGTTACAGTGATTACCACTCCACTCTAACAGCTTCTCCTCCAGGGAGAAGCCAAGCTGTATCTGTGAACATGGAGTGTGGTGTGTCTTGTCAGGTTAAATTATCTCAGAACATAACTCACGGTAAATTCCACTCATAAGTAAAAAGCAACTGGAGATTTTAAAACACCACTAAAAAGCATTCTGTGTAGGGTAGGATTATGTTCTGCAATGACAAGTGACCCCAGCCAGGACCCTCAGCATCACCAGGACCCTCAGCGTCGGTGACAGTCAGCATTTCCCCACTTCAGCACATCTGGAGGAAAACTCTCCCGGGCTTTATGGGCTGAAAAGCTTCTTGTAGGACTAAGAAAGTATTTGTTCTTTTGACCTTTGAAGGACACAGAAAAAACAAACCAGCATTTCATGAGTAGCTAATACATCTTAATGTATTTATCTTAATAAGCATTCTTTAAGCATTATCTTAATGCTTCACACATGTGCTGTCCTACAAGGCTCCATATAAATATCACCTCCTCTGGGATGCCTTTCCTGACTACCTCCCCAACCAAGAAGTGAGGGTTACTTTTATGTGCAAGTTTGACTGGTACATGGGAGGGCTGTATAGCTGATTAAACATTATTCTGAGTGTGTTTAAAGTATCCTGCTGAATGAGATTAATATTTGAACCATAAATTTAATGCAAACTGCTCTACCCCATGTGGTTGGGCCTCATTTCATATGTTCAAAGTCTGAATAAACAAAGGCTGAGTTGGAGAATTTTCTCACTGCCTGAGTGTCTTCAGGCTGGAAGATGAGGTGCAGAGTCACACTGGAACCCACACATCAGTTCCGCGATCCTCGGGCCACTGGATTTGTGTTGGAACCATACTACGGGCTCTCCTAGGTCTACTGTTGGGCTCACTGCCTCTCTTAGGACATCTCCACCTTCATAAGTGCATGAGATAATTCCAAGGAAGGAAGGCATGGGTGCAGGGCGGTAGGGAGGGAAAGCTAAGAGAGAGAGAGACAGAGAGAGAAAGAAAGATATAAGGAGAAAGAAAGAGAGGAAGAAGGAAGGAAGGAAGGAAGGAAGGAGAGAAGGGAGGGAGGGAGGGAGGGAGGGAAGGAGGGAGGGAGGGAAAAAGAAAGTCTTGTTGGTTCTACTTCTCTGGAGAACCTTGAGTGATACTGTGTTGGTCAGTTTTCAGCCACTGTGCCCTGAGATAATCAATTTAAAGCAGTAAGAATTCATTTTGCTCATGGTTTCAAAAGTTTCAGCTCTAGGTTGGTTGGTTCTGTCTACTGCTTTTGGGTCTGTGGTAAGGCAGAATATCATGACAAGGAGCATAGAGTGGACCAAAACTTAATCATTTCATGGCGCTTGGAAGCAGAGACAGAGAGAAGAGAGGCCAGGCACCAGAATCCCCTGGAAGACCACACCTCCAAGGATCTCACTTCCCCTAGGCCCCATCTCTTAAGGTCTGTACCACCTGCCAATACCACTACAGGCTGGCAACAAAGCTCCGAGCACAGGACATTGGGGGTTCATTTCAGATGCAAACTATGCATAATCACAAGTCAGGACCTCTGTGTCACAAAGGATACCATCTTCTTCATACCACTGTGTACTGTTTGTTTGTTTGTTTGTTTGTTTTGAGACAGGGTCTCCCTTTGTAGTTCAGGCTGGCCCTGAGCTCACTATGTAGCCCAGGCAAGCCTCGAACTCAGCAATCCTCCTGTCTCTGCCTCCCGAGTGCTGGGATTACAGGCGTGAGCCACCACACCCGGCTGTGTACTGTTTGTTTTTTTTTTCAGGCTGTAAACTAAATAATTATGGCTTTAGAAACAAACTGATTTCAAATCATAGATCCATAGCTTACTGAGCAACTATAAAGCAAATTATCTAGATCCATTTTGCCTTCATGTTTCCTGATTCATAAGATAAATATGCCAAATAATTACATGTATCAGCAAGCTATAGACACAGTAACACTGCCAACTCACACTACCAAATTTAGGTGTTTAAAGAATAACCATTTTTATGGATCTGCAGATGGGCCAGGCCAAGTGATCCATCACTTAGGGTAGAAGGGATCCTCTAATTCTGGTTGGAGCAGATGAAGCAACTCTATGCTGCAGCTGTGGGTGGAGCGTCCTTGCTGTCTCCAGAGCAGGTTTCTCTTGCCTCAGCAGCAGAGATGCAGGAGGAAGAGCAGGAACATGCAAGGCTTCTGCTGATTTGTGTTCACGGCCAGCACACTGTATAACTGGGTGCAGTAGGACAAAATTAAATTTAAAAAAAGTGAGCTCTGCCCACAATGAGGCCAGGACAAGGATATGGTAAAAAAAACAAAAAAGTTAGAGTTACGAATCAGGCCAAAAATTCATTCCATTATTCTATCTCTGCAGATTTTTGGAGAGATCTGTATTGGTTACTTTACTGTTGCTAAAAAAAAAAAAAAAAAAAAAAAAAAAAAAAAAAAAAAAAAAAAAAAAAAAAAAAAAAAAAAAAAGTACTCAGCACTTACAACTTAAAGGATAGGATTATTTCACCTCATGGTTTCAGTGGATTTAGTCCATGATTTGGTGGCTCCAAGCAGAAATGGAATGGTAGAGTAGCATGGTAGGCAAAGCTGTTCATGTTGTAGTGTTCAGAAAGCAGAGAGAGAAGGAGCTGGGAACAAAATCTATCCTCCCAGGCCAGAGGGTTAGCTCAGTGGTTCCAGTGCCTGCCTTGCAAGCGTAAGGTCCTGAGTTTGATCCCCAGTAACCACATACAATGCTGGGCGTGGAGACTCATGCCCACCAGCAATCAATACCACATACCATAGTGCCAGGTGTGGTGGCTCACGCCTGTAATCCCAGCACTCGGGAGGCAGAGGCAGGAGGATTGTTGAGTTTGAGGCTTGCCTGGGCTACATAGTGAGCTCAGGGCCAGCCTGAACTACAAAGTGAGACCCTGTCTCAAAAAAAAAAAAAAAATCCATCCTTCCGGTTGAGCCTTCAGAGCCCACCCCTTTCAAACAAGCTCCACGTCGAACCATGTGACTTTGGGGGAACATTTTAGACCTAAACCATACAAACATCTAATAGATTAGTACTTCTTCCACACATAACAGAGTGTGGCACATGTTAAAAGCTAAGAAAATGTTCTGAGTGTCCATTTGTATATTAAAAATGAGGTGGACTCATGGGGTGCCTCTGATTCTATCAATGACTAACACTAAGACTGTTAAGTCACAGGATCTTCTATGTCCATTCTTCTTTAATACCTATCACTTGAACTTAATGAAAGCTTCCTCACTTTCTTCACTTCCTTGCTGAATATCAAATAACATATGGTTAGTTGATCGTATTTCAAAAATAATCAAACATCCTAGGAATGCAAAGTATAATACATGGCTAATTCTAAATAACCATTTGGTTTAGGTCAGTAAATCTCTAGTTTTAAGTGATAGAAAGCCATAGTTCTTATTTTATAGATGACATAAATGCTTCAAAGAACTAAAGTACTTCTTTTCTAGCCATAAATCCAAATACTGACTGAGAAGAGATAGAATTAATGTTTCCTATCTTCTGGATGTGAGCAGGGTCAGAAACTGAATCCTGATGCTTGCTGTTAGGGTTTATCATCCTTCAGAACTCGAGGTGATTCACATTCTAATTCCAGAGGTTTAGGGTAATAAAGAGGTCTCTACACAACTGTGTAACCCCCTAAGTGGCAAGGACAAAAAGATGAAACACATCAGTGCTTGTCCTCAGAGCCTGACAGCTGTGAGCCTCGGCAGTGTGAGAGCTTCCAGGTATCTTTGAGAACAAATCTAAAGGCCATAAACTATGACACTAATTATCTCAGCTACATGGAATTCCAGAAGCTCCTGCACCATGTTCTACCCAAGCTCCATCTCCACTGATGAGACAGAAGGAGAAAAGACAGAAATAAAATTCACATTCAGAGAGAAGGGAGGGACCCAAAGATGACAGGAGCAGAGCTTTCAGAGAGGAGAGAAAGGCACCGAGATGGCAAGGCACTCGCTCATCTCTAAGCCTGTGGCCATTGCACCTGGGTTTAGCTTGCTCTCTCCTACTGCAAGATACAGGTAGCTGGTCTCTCAGGGGAATTCCTTCCAGGTAAACCTTAAAATGATAGCAGACCCCGCAGGAATGGTGGGGAGCACTCAGCCAGGAAGTGCTGACTCCTATCAAAGTCCCAGTGGTCAGCAAGTGCCTCACATGCTGTCGCCTGTCACCATACAGTACAAGATACAGCACAGACTTTGCAGAGGCCACAGTGTGTCTGCTGAGACTGAACTGTGAGTAGGTGTTTGCCAAGCAGACAGACATACCACAGCTCTTCTAGCAGACACAACTGGTGCAAAGGCCCAACACATGAGAACATGGAGTCTGCTTGGGAAAGCACAGCCCATTCACCGGTAGTGTCTATACAGAATCTACAAAGCAGCTGAAGGCCACTTTCTCCTCTGAGCAAAGGGTATGGAGCAGTTATCACAGGGTCTAAAAATAGAAAGTCAGATCTACCAAAAAAACTAATACAATGTGATTCATTGTAAAATGGAAATATATGCAAAAAGGATAACTTGGCAAAAAGGTGTGTTGAGGCATGCTTGGGCAATGAAGTTGTCTTCGAGTAATGTCTCATGCTCTTGTAGAACCATTCTTGCTTCTCTCAGTCAATGTTGTTGTGAAATTTGGCTCACTGGATCAGTCTTTTTCACTCATGATTTTTCTCTCTATAACTCAGGATCTGGTTTCCGTTAGGTTTCTTCTCACCTGTTAATCCACCTTGATAAATATCTCTGAACACCATTTCGTACTGACAGGTTTCAGGTTCCCTCATAATGGGCTGCTATATCTTGGAAAGTTAGCTGGATCCCAGGAAATTACCTTAATACACCCAGCACCATTTATTCTTTCAAGAGTTACTTTCTGAGCACACTGGTGGGGACAAACATGGCTGTCCTGAGTATGGATCTCAAAATAACAGCACCGGTGAAATACGATCATGAGGATCTGTCACTTCACAGTTTTCCTCTATTTTCTCTTGTGCCTGTTCATGATAATATGATTAGGATTAAGATCTGCGGCTACTTCCAGATCTTACTACAAAACAGTACTGCTTGAAGTCCTAAACCTTTTGCCTTATTCTGAAAAGCAGTCTGCAGTCTGCCTCTTGGTGGCAAATTCTTTACATCTGGCAGGTAACTGAAATTGTGTCAATTATGAAAAGAGTTTTAACTGACTGTTAGAAAAGGTGGTATAATCTATGCCATTTCCCAAGCATATGACTCTTTCCAGCTACATCCAAGGAGTGCACCCTTCAGGGATTCTATAAAGTTAGGTCTTCATATACAAATGCAGTCACATCATATGCATATTTAAACTGCATGTAGTTAACTTCAGCCCCTAGGAGAAAGAGAAGTTCAACATTGAACTCACCAACTCAAGACGCACAAGCCTAAATAAGTGTGAAAATAAGAGTCATGTTGTTTTCTCACTCTTAGGCCTTGTGGGCCACTCAGAAAAAAAAGGAGTGAGATTCCAGTGTTTAAAGATAGATTTTTCCAGTACTAATACAGGCAAACCACCTCATTTGATGCTCAGGTCTAGGAACACTGCTGATGAAAACCTAGAAGTTGACACATGAAGAATACATGTGTGGGTCTCCAAAATGATCTCTTCCTAATGTACTTCCCAAAGGTAATTTTCAACATGTAACATTTGCTTGGTAACCTGTAAGACTTAACCTTGTGTAAAATACTACTTTCTTCTACTGCCAAACTGACACTGACCCAAGATCTCTGAACCTTATCTCTCCACCCTGTGTTGCAGAAGCTGTCGGTCCCATCCACTTGCCATGGGCATCACATCTGCACATGGGTTTTTAACCTCTGGCTGCTGGCCTCTGCAGCTCTACCTGGGGCTTCCACTGTCCACTAAGGCCAGCTTGCTCATGCACAGAGCTGGTCAGAAGTACTGGGAAATAAGGAGCCCTAGAAGCAGCCTGTCACAGTGACTGATGGGAGATGCAGGAGAGAAGCTGAAGTGAGTGCATTTCACACACTGCCCAAGTCCCCAAGCTGGACTAACACAGGAGTAACCCAAGGCGGTAACTTGTTGGGTGAAACTATGTATTGGGTCCATTTACTTCCACATCTCTCTCTTGGGAGTGTTTCTGGAGGTCTGACCTGAGAAACTAGCTGCACTTGAATCCTTGTCTTAGGAGGAAAGTAACTTTTTGGGAAACCTAATCTACAACACATAGAATCCTTGCCCATAATATCAGACTGAAAAAAAATACCAAAATGAGCACTGGACAAAATGTTCCCTGTGCATGAATCACACCATCCCACTCATGCAGCCTGACTGAATTAGATCTGGTTTTATATACTCTTTGTAATACTTTCTAAACCTTTATGTGTATATAAAAATAGCACACATATGGTAGTAGCATAAAATTGAACACAACCAAATGAAACTAATTCTAATGTGATGCTCAATGCCACTTCTCCACAAGAGAGAAAAGTCTGGAGGCCATTTGGCTGTTTTCTTTGTCTGGGGATACTCAGAACTTTCAGCAAGAGCATTGTTATCTATTCTGTTCCTTATATTCAAAACCTAAAAAAAACTGTGTTTCAAGTGTATTAGTCCATGAGTACTGAGTTTGAGTTACTGCTGGTAAAATTCTCTAGCATAAACTACTCTAAGTCATATGTTTAGAGCTTTTCTTGAGGTTAAGAAACTTTAAATTTGATTCAAACTCTTACATAAACCAAGTAGATGAAACAGCAAAATACTGAATATGTAAAGTGTTACTGCTACTTCTACAAAAGAGAAATTCAGAATTATATCCAATTTCACCCTAACAAGACAGGTGCATTCAGAGGTGCCTTTCTGGAATAAAGCCTCTGGCAGAAAGGGTGAGGTAGAAATATATAGACAACTGTTATACTTTTAAAGCAAATAGAAATATAATATTTTTCTATAATATTGTTAAATATTGTAGAGACTTGCATTTTTACTGTAAAGAAAAGAAAGATTTATGAAGCGTATTTCTTAGTGATACATTTGTCTATGTTTCCTTTCCAGTTGTAATTTGATATAAAATGCTCTGCGGAAGTTTAAGGTATTTTCTGTTCTAATGGCTGTTGTGATTAAACTAAAGCAGTATTAGGTGTTTCTCATCACTGTTCTTAGCAAACGTCTCACTAGCTGGACTCCCCATGTATAGTCTCAAAAATCTGTATATTCTATTCACTAAGAACCATTTTCTTTTGTTTCGGCTGGGATATGACCGTCTTTCCTTTATGGCTCCTTCATGCCATGGCTCTCTGCGTGCCAGTTGAGAAAGACTATTCTCAGCAACCTCAGGACCCCAAATGACTGATTCTGGGCCATATTTTACTTTTCCAATGACTACATTTGGGCCTCTAGCTTGGTCCCTGGCTGGGGCCTGAGACAAACTTTCACGCACAGCTGCCTTCGGCTCAAGCTAGGTGGGCCTATTGAGTTTCTCCTCCTAAGCAGTATCACCTACTTAGATGACCGACAATTGTTAATTTTAGACTTAAAAAAAATCATCTGCTTTGTGTATTCTAAGAGAATGATAAACAACAGAGTCATTTTATGTAGACTTTTTGTCTTTTTTAGGAAACAATTATTTCAGGTTAATATGATGCAGAATACAATCTGCAATATTCACACTTAGTGGAAACCAGGCTCATCTAAATACAGAAAATAATTTCTAAGTCACTATAAATCCTAAAGATATAGACATAAGGAAAGATATCAAAGCTACTTGGGTATTGTCCTTTCTTTAACATTTTGGTAATGCAGGACTGTATCTCATTTCTTTGGAGACAACATCTTGGTGCTTATTACTATGTTGTCTTTGAGTCAGAGCTCTCAACTTCTGCTATAATGAGCAAGAGGGAAGGAGAGAGGGAGAGACAGAGAGAGAAAAAGAGAGACAGAGACATAAAGAGAGGGAGAGAAATTTTTAATGGAGCAATGTCTTGTTGTTAAACCAATAGAGCAAAAGCATTCCCAGCATGATAGATTACATTGTTTCATCATTTTTCAAATAGCACTTGAAGAGTATGCCCAAGTCTTCTTTAAAAGCTATTCTTTCTGCTTATAATCCTAAGTTGTCAGATATTGTAAGGTGCATTCCTCTTTCATCACTATAGCCACCCAGGCAGCTATATAGAAATCTATCAGCTGATGCTTTTGAAGCCCTGATGGACAGTTTGCAAGAAAACCAAATTTAAAAAGAAAAAAATGAATCCTGAATTAAGTGGTTTGTAGATAACTCTCATTTAATGATGAACAAATGTGAACTCAAAACTCCGAACATGCACACTTCCCAGTTAATGGCAGGAAAAATACACTAATACCCTCTAAGTGTACTTTGTCTCACTGGCAAAAATAAACAGTCTGGCCCTGGAGATTATACAGCAGCAGGACACCAGCTATTTGTCTGTCTGAATGACAAGGAATCAACAGAACCCTAAATCTACAACCTCCTCATGATGCCATGCTCCACTGAAGCCAACATTTTACTCAACTTTATAATCAATATCCACCAGTGAGAGAATATTCAGTGCAGTGACAAACTCCAAGCATTTAAACCAAAATTCAAGATTGCAAATAACACTTCATTTCTGAAACACTCATGAGGAAGAAACAAGTACTCATTCTCTAATACAGTACCCTGCCATTTTCAGGGTTTCCACACAGAAGAAAATGCCTCACCTTCAAGGCTCACAGGGATGCGAGCAAAAGGCGAATGCAGATTAGTCTGACTCGTGAAAGAAGATCAGTGAGCACACTGAAATAATTCACGGTGGAAAGGGATGAATGAAGATGTTGGTAAAGAAAACCTATGCTTGAGATATTTAAAGCTTATGAATTAAGTATGAAAAAATTAAACCCACTTAAAATGAGTACATTCATGTTCAAACTTGGCTGTACTTCTCAAAACCATTATACAAACTAAAAGTAAGGACCATTATGCCCAAGAACACTTCACAACCACCTTCCCATCCTTACACCCACCCCCTTTTTCCTCTGTATTCAGAAACAAAATATACATCAATGGTACTATGTGGAATATTGTCAATTAATCCAAACAAAAAGATACTAAGATATTAAAATACATTCTCTTGTTCTCACTGTTGTGAATAATTTTAGTTCTCAGAAATCCAAGGAAATGCACAATGATTTTGTCATGGATGTAGACACCATGAAGTGAGAAACTAGTAATTGTATTCCCTAGAATCTGTCTGTGTTCCGAGGTCCACACTTGTTATCTGGAGAGGCATGTCACTCCAATGATTTGGATGAGTGAGGTAAGGTTTTGTGTTCTGGTACACAGGACAGAAATATGATCTTCAGTCTCACACATGGTGATTGCATATGGCAGATTAATGCCAAGGAGTCTCTGAACAAGCTGGGTTCATCATCAGAATTTTCATCCAGTACTGAGTTATGACCTAATGTATTTCCCTGTAGTGTCCCAAAGAGAGGAAAAAGGATAGTTGGAAATATATAGTAACCATAAAAGAGGTATTCTTTCCATCATTCAGAATAAAAGCCAGGAAAAGAATTTCTAAGCCATTATTTCTGGATAGTGGTCTATTGCATGGCCCCTGAAACCTAAATGATTCTGAAGTAGATCATTCTCTGGGTGTCATTCCAACATACTGATGCGATCATATCATGTTGCCGGTGCCCCGGTCCATCACGCACTTTGGGAGCTGTCATCACAGAGGGATTTGAGACCTTGGGGTGCCAGGAGAATATAAATGAGGTCATGGTGATGGCTCTGATTTGGAGATGAACTACCTAACTTGCTTCTTTTGTAGGACCAAAACTACATGCCTTACAATGACAGATTTCATGCTGTTGCTCTCAGGATGAACCAGGGTGGGAGGCCCTGGGTAGGCCAGGGCAGCAGGCCTTTCACTTGGCAACCCTCTGAACAGCATTTTTTTTTTTTTAAGACAGGGTCTCGCTTTGTAGTTCAGGCTAGCTCTGAGCTCACTATGTAGCCCAGGCAAGCCTCGAACTCAGCAATCCTCCTGTCTCTGCCTCCCGAGTGCTGGGATTACAGGCGTGAGCACCACACCCGGCACTGTGGTATGTGGTATTGATGGCTGGTGAGCGTGAGTCTCCACACCCAGCATTGTATGTGGTTACCAGGATCGAACTCAGGACCTTGCACTTGCGAGGCAGGCACCGGAACCACTGAGCTAACCCTTCGGCCCCTCTGAACAGCTTTTATGTCACTTTTGCTTTCGCTTTCCCTTTCCCTTTCCCTTAGTCGGCCCAATCTTCTGAATCACAGCAGCTATATGACTCCCTTACAGACATTTAGCAGCTACTGATAAACACTGGAATTGTGCCTCAGTTTGGAAGGATCTAAAACATCAGAATGCAGGGCACCAGTCTCACGGCTTCACACCCCACTTGTCATCCTCACCAAATACCGATGTGCTGTTTGCTAACTTGTCTAATACAGTTTCTGGGAGAATTTTCAAGCAAGAAATAGGTCATTTTCTAAAAACTATGAAGATGCTCACTCAGCTAAATGTCTCTCGTCTACATCCTCATCGTATGTGTGTCACTCAATTTGCTAAAAAATACTTTGATATCGTATTAATATTTAAACTTCCTCAATTATCCTACTTCCCAAAGTTCTTGACACCAAGGGCAATTTTTAATTTTTCTTGGAATCTACTGTTCAATTTCCACGTATCTTCAACACAGTTTTTGTTCTGAAATACACTAAAACACTGATGGAAGACTTATGGGGTCACATAACTCAAGCCTCTTTGCCTCTTTAGTTTTCAAAGTACACATGAAGCTGCTGCACAGAATGATTTCCATAGCTTTTTTCAGGTTTTATTCCACTATAACTGTATATTTACATGCAATGTTTCTACAAAAAGTGGCTAAGTAAGACTTTCCTTAAGGAAACAAGAAGTCTTGATTTCTCAATCAATTTCTGTTTTACCCAAGACCTGATCTACTTAGTTCGGTGACAGAATGGAGCAATATCCTAGGAATCTTATGTCCTATTTGTTGATAACCTAATATACTCGTGTTAATGTTAGAAGTCATTGGAGGCATGAATTACACATATTATTTCCACCTACTATTGATCAACCATCTTTTGGCTTAATTGGGGTACATATTCCCAGAAGGGATTTCAACATGCATTAAACTAATAAAGCTGGAATCTTAATATTGAGAGAAAAAAGAGAGTAAAGAGATTAACTCAAAAACATTTTACCAAAAACTTTATGGTTGGAATTATACCCTAATGAGATTTTTTAAAAATCCTCTGTGCCCCTTTCTGATTTAAACAGATGCAACCTAAAATTACTCAAATATTTACATTTCTGTCACTGGCTTTAATCCATTTTGTCACTTAATTGTATAAAGCTATCTTTTACAAAATAGTACACTGGTATTTTGAAATAAATTGATTTTTTAAAATGGACATGGATAAAAAATCTACAGATGGGGTTTTTATATACAGTTGTTTGCTTGGTAGATGGAATATTGAATCCTTCACCCATTAAATGTATCTTCACCACAGATTTGCTGCACCTGCTATTTTACATCTCAGTATATTTCATACTGAATATTTATGGTCCCTTCAAAATAATATAGAAACAATGAGTAACCAGAAACAGCCCAACGCTGACATCTACTGGATACACAAATAGATACATTTGAGTACTAATCTGCATAATGTTTTAAACTGTGAATGTATAAAAAATATAAAGCTAGGGCCAGAGATTTAGCTCAGTGGTTCTAGCCCTGCTTAGCAAGGGCAAGGTCCTTGGTTTGATCCCCAGTAACACATACAACAATACTGGGTGTGGTGTCTCACGCCCACCAGCATTCAGTACCACACAGCACAATGCCGGGCGTGGTGGCTCACACTTGTAATCCTAGCACTCTGGGAGGCAGAAGCAGGAGAATTGCTGAGTTCAGGAGGCTAGCCTGGGCTA
>PVIC010052045.1:0-12297 GCA_004025085.1 Thryonomys swinderianus | reverse complement strand
TTTTTTTTTTTTTGTTATTATTGTTTTGATTTTTTTGGACCGGGTCTTGCTAAGTAGTTCAGGCTGGTCTTGATTCACTATGTAGCTCTGACTAGCCCCAAACTCACAGCTATCCTCCTTCCTCAGCCTTCCGAGGACTCCAGTTACAGGTATCTGCCACCATGTCTGGTCCCTTGTTGATTCCTACAGACCTGGCCCTACAAAGGGAACTTAACTCCAAGCTTGCATTGAAGGTCAAGAGGTTGGCTGATACCTCAAGAATCCTGTAGATAAAGAACAATGAAGCCAGAGACCATGGCAAGCAACAAGGAAGGAATCTTGTTTAATTGTTTTCAGGAGTTGGTAAAGTCCAGTTACAGGCCTCAGGGGCAAAGGTCAGCCCACTGGTGATCATGCTATGATTTGCAACCAGGCAGCAGGCTAAGCCAACAGGGGAATGTAGAAGAGTGAGTTCACATTTTTCTCAGCCGTACGTATTTACACACAGGAATAACCCTATCCTAGAGAGAGGCCACAGTTTGCATTCATGGAAAGCTATGTAGAGATGGCCTAAGCTTACGCTGCCCATCTTTGAAAGGTGAGACCATAGTGAGGTAGGATGGCCAGATACTACTCACAAAGGCAAGCATTTGTTCCACATCAGCACCTGACAGAGTGCTCTCAGCACAATCAATCAGGACAGAAACAAGGCATTCATTGAGCTGGTCTGTCAATCAGAACTGTGGTCCTAAAGTTAGAAAGAAGCCTATGTTGGGGCAGGCCAAGCTACACTCTCACCTGCTTGCCCCTCAAATAGTTCTGCCTTGTCTTGCCTAAGCTCTGCAGAGTGTGTCCCAGGGCAATGTTCCTGCAGGGGAGACCTCTGCCCCAACCATCTTCACTTGAGAGTGTAGTAGTTCGTGGGCACAAAGGGCATTTTGCTGACCACAGCCATCTGCTGCTTCCGCCGCACTTCCACCAGCAGCTGTGTCCCTGGCCGACTGTACTTGTAAGGTACATAACCCATCGCCACATTCTTTTTCAGGCAGGGTGATGGGCAGCCACTGGTCACAGTACCTGTCCAAGCACAGACCATGTATCAACACCATCCTGCTAGCCCAATGCCCCCGCCTTCTAGGGAAGGGACAAGGGTTCCCAGCATGTTTGGACTACCTACCAATCACAATGCCTTCTGTGCACAGGATGGGACTATGTGCCCGCATCGGGGCCCCCTCACACATCAACCCCACACGCCTCCGCTCCACCTTGCCCTTCAGCTGGGGAACAATGACCTTGGCTCCTGGGAAGTCCATAGTAACTCGGCGGCGCTTCCCTAGGACATAATACACCAGGTCTAAGTCCCAGCCCAAAGCCCTGGCTACAAGAGGCCCTAAGTATAAGGACTCTAAGTGACATCCATCAAACATTAAGGCCCGTTGGAGACCAGAGAAGTGAGGCCTAATTGGCCTCTTCTGTGAGCACAAAGGAGAAAGGCTACACTCAGAGGTGATTGTATATTGCAGGGTCTAGCAAAAACTTAAGACATTAGAGGTTGAGTTATTTATGGGACTACGTATGAATGGATATTGGAAAGCAGATAAATCTTTTGTTACTTCACTTGTGCCCATGGGTGAATAAAAGGTCAGGTGAGTTAGACTGGGGGAGGAGGGGGTTCTGCCTTCCAAGAGCCAAGAGGCCTCTAGCTGCTTGAATGTTAAACTGACTCTGTCATTCACCCTCATCCCCCCACCCCACCCCCGGGGGCGAGGGAAAACAAAGTAGTAGGTCTAGGTCCTGAAACAAGGAACAAAGTCAGCTAGCTGGGTTGTCGCCCATAGTGGTGCCCCAACATAGGCCTCAAGACCCAGGGTTTGCTACAGACACCCCTTCATTTGGGCTCGTTGGAGTCTATTCTTCCCTGTGCTGCAGTCATCCAACTACCTCCTACCCCCTAGAAGCCAAGTAGAGGGTCCTCAAATTAGAGTACCAAAAACAAAGGGGCACCTTCAGGGAATGGAAGCTTAGAGAAGTTGAACAACTTTTTCCAGCCTATTCATATATTTAAGAGCAGTGATAGCTTGGCTATCATTAAAGTTCACACCAACCTCCAGGATCTCATGAGTGCTAGTCCAGCTCACCTAACGTCCAACTGAGGCTGCCCTCCACAGGTGTGGTATGTTCATCAATGTCATTTCCATACAGACAGAGGCCTGCCTCCAGGCGCAGACTGTCCCTGGCTGCCAGCCCTGCCAGTTTCACCTCTGGGTTTCGCAGCAGGGCCATTGCCACGTTGACTGCTCCCGTTACTGGCACTGAAATCTACAAGGAATACCAGAGAGCAGTGGGCAGTTGGCCCCCAGAGTCTTGTGCCCTGCTCTTCTCTACACCCACTTCTTGACATACCTCCACACCATCCTCTCCTGTATAGCCACAGCGAGTTACTCGACAGCCAGATACACCAAACACATCCATCTCAGCACTGGTCATGAAGGGCAGTTTCCTCAGGTCTTCTGCCACACCAGCCTGTAGCACCTGGGCTGTAGCAGGGCCTGGGCCCAGGAAGCCAGTGACTAAGCATCCTGGTCCCAGCACCCTTTTAAAACTGGACTGTAGCCCTTTCTCTGGGACCAGGACAGCATTTACTCTGTAAATGGAAGAAGGTCCCCTTCCCTTTATCATAGACTCAGTGGAACTTTGCAAGGGGGTTGGGGGGCACAGGATACCTAATTTAGAATTACAGCACACAAATATCACACCATCCATGCATGCTTCTTAGAACAGCTTCTGTACTAAACAGTACATGAAGCCAGTAAGGCAAAAGTTGGCTCCAGTTCCTGCCTAGTCATCTCACCTTGCAGAGCTAGTAGAGCATTATCTACCACCTCCAGGCCCACATCACTGCCCTTGTTCTGAAGCTCCCTGACCTTGTCCTGAAAGGAAAGACAGAAACATCACATTAGTACCTGGTACAGTACAACTTACTGCCTACCTCCCATGGGCTGGACAATAAGACAGTGGACTAGTTCCTATCCTACAAAGTCACACTGCTATGAGCAGTAGGGATAACCTAAGCCTAAATTTCCTATCATGCCAAACTCTTAGCATACTTTTTTGTTTTGTTTTTGCGAGACAGGGTCTTGCTTTGTAGTTCAGGCTGACCCTGAACTCACTATGTAGCCCAGGCTACCCCTCAAATTCACACCAATCCATCTGCCTCTGCCTTCTGAGTGTTGGGATTACAGGTGTGAGACACCATGCCCAGCCTTCCATTTGTTTTTTTGTTTTTTAAACAGGGTCTCCCTTTGTAGTTCAGGCTGGCCCTGAGCTCACTATGTAGCCCAGGTAAGCCTCAGACTCAGCAATCCTCCTGCCTCTGCCTCCTGAGTGCTGGGATTATAGGCATGAGCCACCATGCCTGGCACTGTGGTATATGGTACTGATTCCTAGTGAGTGTGAGTCACCACATTCTGTACTGTTGTATGTGGTTACTGGGAATCAAACTAGGGACCTTGCACTTGCTAGGTCTGTACCAGAACTACTGAGCTAAATCTTTGGCCCCTGTTGGTTTAGAGTTTTTTGTTGTTGTTTTGAGACACAGTCTCGCTTTGTAGTTCAGGCTGGCTCTGAGCTCACTATGTAGCCTAGGCAAACCTCGAACTCAGCAATCCTCCTGTCTCTGCCTCCCAAGTGCTGGGATTACAGGAGTGAGCCACCACACCTGGCACTGTGGTATGTGGTATTGATTGTTGGTGGGCGTGAGTCACCACGCCCAGCATTGTATGTGGTTACCGGGGATTGAACTCAGGACCTTGCGCTTGCGAGGCAGGCGCCAGAACCACTGAGCTAACCCTCCGGCCCCTGTTTAGTTTTTTGAGACAGGGTCTCCCTTTGTAGTTCAGGCTGGCCCTGAACTCATTATGTACCCCAGGCTAGCCTTAACTCACAGCAATCCTCCTGCCTCAGCCTCCTGAGTGCGAGGATTACAAGCATACATTACCACGCCCAGCCGTCTTAGCATATTCTTACCAAAGGATGCTCACTTAGGGATGAGAATTGACTTTACTTCCTTACCACCAAAGGCTGGCATGTTCTTTTATTAATTCTCCTAGCTGTTCACTCACTCAGAGTCATATTCTGAGCCCATCCCTTGTGCCAAGTCTGTCCTGGAAACCTGCTTCTTTAGGATGCTGCTTTATGAATAGGAAAACAAAGTGCCTAAAACATGAATGGGCTGTACCTGCATGAGGGCCAAGTCCTTGTCCCAGCAGCCAGCATTGGACACCACATACAGGTAACCCTCGGAAGTATTGGTCACAATTAGGTCATCCAAAATGCCTCCAGCTTCATTCGTAAACAGCGACAGTGTCCCCTAGCATTAAAGTGTAGCATTTTTGCCCCAGGTCCAGGAGGGCAATGTCAAGGGTGAGCTAGACATAGCCCTGAACCCACTCTGCCGCCAACTCATTGATCCCCCATGCACAGGGCTCAGGCTGCACAAGTTGCAAAGCTGAGCTCAAGTCCAAGGTCTTTGATCCTCAGGCAGCAAGTAAGTTTTTCACCATTTTCCTTTCCCACATAGGGAAGGCTCCCCAGTCTAATGACAGTCTTGCATTATTCCTTAGTTAGTATTGACATCCCTATTCTCACAGCTAGGACCTGTGCTTCATCCCTCCCTGCCCGTGTTCCACCTCTCCAGGATAAAAGCTTCAAGTACATGTTTGGGATCCCAGCAACTCTTACAACATTCTAAGACACTACCCTCAAGATACTTTAAGAGTGGCCTTATCTCCAGACTAGATGGAAGAGCCTGAGGTTGAGAGGTCATGTGAATCTCACAGGGATCTTATTAAAACGAAGGTTGAGGGCTGGGGATATAGTTCAGGAGGGCCATTGCCTGCCTTGCAAGTGCAGGGTCCTGAGTTCAGCCTCCAGTTCCACAAAATAAATAAAATGAAGGTTGGTGCTACAGATCTAAAGCAGTAACTCAGAGTCCATTCCTAATAAGCTCCTGTGAGGCAGTGTAGGCTGCTGGTTTAGGGACTACACTTTGAACATCTAGGAGGTAGGCAGCGTGAAAAGTAAGGGGGCTGCTCATAGACCTTAGTTTCTGGTCTCCCAGTCTAATGTGTTGAGGCTGGGATATCCCCCTACCCCAGCTGGCCAGCTATCTGGAAATGATCTAAAAACTGTCTCTCAATACAGCAAGCCCTGAGAACCTGTGTCTGACCCATTTCTGTGCCCTCAAGCTTGTGGCAATGACTTGTCCCCCTTGTTGGCTTATGACTGAAAACACCCATTGAGCAGAAATGGAAGATCCCACCTGGTTTGGCTTTAGCTCTGCAATGTCTCCAACCACAAGACTCTCCATCAGCTTCACTCGATCACAACCAAATATCTTGGTCTGGGGAAGAGATGGAGAGCTTCAGGCCATTGAATCAGCCAATGAGCAAAGTCATCTTTCCTGCCATCCATTGTAGAGTCCAGCCCAGCCTAGAAGTGACTGAACAATGTTGTTTCTAAGGGCCACAGACTCCACCTTCAGATTCTCCCACATCACTCAGTCTAGGCTGTGACTGCCTAAAGTCTAAGAATTTAGCAGCATACTGAAATACCCCCTTCTCTAATCCGTACCCACTTGGATGAATGAGAGTATCAGTTCTGGAAAACACAAGTCATTAAGATACGTGGTTTAGTAGCAGAAGCCAGGAGAGACTGGTGATATGGTCAGAAGATCCCCAAGTTAGCCTCTGATTTCCTTGGTGCTGTAATCCACAACACCCCAGAGACCTCCAGACCTTGTTGAGAAGGCTGTCTTCAGAAATCCAGGTTTCAGCAAGCAGAACAAAGGTCCAGTGCTGTGGACAGCAGGCAGTCCCAACCAGCAGCTGGTACTCCCTGGCTCACCTGCAGCATGTGGGACACATCAAAGAGCGAGCAGTGCCGGCGTGTGTGCAAGTGGGAATCCACATGGCTGTCCCGGTACTGCATGGGTAGACTCCAGCCTGCAAACGCCACCATTCTCCCGCCATGGGCTAAATGGAAGTCATAAAGCGGAGTCCTGCGGAGCACGTCCTACAGGCAGCTGTGTTTAGTACCACATACCACAGCCCTCCCCCACCCTTTAAGGTCAATACCAAATTCCATAGCACCCTTTACCCCACCTGTGCACAACTGAGTGAGCGACTCAGAGCTGCAGGGAGTGCTGGCCGGCAAAGGCCTAGAGGGGCAGCCAGGCTCACAGCTCGCTGCATCCTTGCCCGAAACAACAGCAGATGGCACACAGAGGCCACCACTCTGCCAGGCATGCTGGGAAATGTAGTCCAAACTTCTGGTAGGACAGGACTCTACTGTGCAGAGGTTTAGAAGATGGGATGGGAAGTGCTGAGGGCAGGCTGGGACCTAAAACAGAAAGTGCTGGGATTTCCCACGGCCTTGGTCTCTTCCGTCAGGGTAATCAGGTGACTCACGTAGTCCAGAGTGGATTGGGTAGAACCCGAGCTGAGGAGCAGGAGGCAGACCTCCCCCTAATGAATTGCCCTGCCTCCAAAGGGCCAAAGTTCCAGAGGGCTGAAAGGACCTCAGGCGGCTAAAAGGAAAAATGCAGTGGGTGTGGGGAGGTTACAGGAGGCTGTAGCCAGCAGACAGGCCAAACACCACTGTGCCACCTCCTGCAGGGGTCTCCAGCTCTTACCACCAGGCAGACGCAGGCAGTTGGTACAGTCATACATTTCACAAGCATGCATGCATTTATTTATTTATTTATTTATTTATTTATTTATTTATTTATTTGAAACAGGGTCACTATGTAGCCCAGGCTGGCCTCCAACTTAAGGTGATCCTCCTGCCTCAGCTGCACCACTATGCATGGCTTCCACAAATATTTATTAATCCTGCTGGCCACCAGGCTCTGTGTTGGGTGTTGGGGACATAAACATAGTTTATGTCATAGTTTATAAACATAAACATAAATATAAGGCTTGGTCTCTGTCTCCCCAGTGTCCTCTTTACACACACACACACACACACACACACACACACACACACACAGAGGAGCACTGTTCGCTGAACATGCGACTTAAAGTCACCTTTTCTGCAGAAGCAGAATAGGACTCAGTCAATAACCCTGCAGGTGAAGATGCCAGCTCACAAGCTGATGGGTGAGAACAGGGTGGACACCAAAGGGTGGTTATTAAACCATGCACGTGCCCTATTTTCTGGGTTCTAAGCACCTTGTGGTACAGCTCCATAATTTTCCAAGGATACAGCCAGGAAGAAACAGCAGAGAGGAGGATTTTTCTCACATGAAAAAGCAGCAGCCTGTATCACTCAGCAGTTGGCCTGGCACAATGTTGGGGCTCTACTTCTCTCGAAAGGCACTAGAAAGAACCCCTTCTTGGATCTACTCCTCCCGAGGTTGACTCCTTATCAGACTGAGCATGTCAACAAACTAGGAAAAGGATATGGATGTGCTTTGGGCTGTGTCAGGTGGCAGAGGGTTGCTGGTCTCATGCTTGAGCTGCAGGCTTGCCAGAGGCACTGCCCAGGCTCAATGAAACATGCATTCCAGGGCCAGCTCAGGGACCTTGCCTCCCAAGAAAGTAGCAGAAGAGTTCAGACAAGAAATTTCTTTTTGTGACAAGAATTGAAAATGTGTTATATACATGTACAAATTCCCTATGTTGAAATATGACCAATACATAGGATAAATATATACTAATAAAAATAATAAAGTTTTTAAAAATATAATAGTTTGGGCTGGAGGGTTAGCTCAGTGGTTCTGGCACCTGCCTCGCAAGTGCAAGGTCCTGAGTTCGATCCCCAAGTAACCACATATAATGCTGGGTGTGGAGACAAGCCCGCCAACAATCAACACGGCATACCACAATGCCGGAAGTGGTGGTGGCTCACGCCTGTAATCCCAGCACTTGGGAGGCAGAGACGGAAGGATTGCTGAGTTTGTGGCGGCTTGCCTGGGCACCATAGTGAGCTCAGGGCCAGCCTGAACTAGATCCTGTCTCCAAAAAAAGCAAAAAAAAAAAAAAAATAGTTTTTAAAAAGAAATGCTTTTGGTGGACAAAGAGAAAGAAAGCCATTATGGGGCCCAGAGGAAGGACAGGGCATTTCTTTCTTCCTCAAGATTCCCAGTCTCAGTGCCAAGGCAGCAATAGCCTTCTAGGGTCAGATGCATCTGGTTGATTCCAGCTCACTGTACTACAAGGTGGGCAGCTACAGTCACAGAGCTGTGTATATGGGTGGAATGGGGAGAGGTCACCTGGTAAAAAGAACTGGAATATTTTTAGGGTAGAAGGAATTTTGTTGCAGGCAGGTGAAGAAAGAATAGACCCTTGCCAGGGACTCACGCTGAATCAACATAATGAGTCCCAAGAGTCTTGATTCTGTGGGTGTGCCCAGGCAGGTTGGGCATGTAGACAACATTCAGAACGCACAAGGAAAACACATCTGCTGCTGATGGCTCCAACCAAGTTGATGAGCATGGAGAGGCCAAAATCTCAGCTAGAAGCCACTGCTCAAGTGTAGGAGAGCAAGTTCAGGTCATAACAGCCTTCCACCTGTAACACAAAGAACTATGAGGTCTGACCTGCTCAAGGCAATGCAAGCCAAGCAGAAGGAAGAGATCACTCACATCAAAGCGGCCAATCCTTGTGGAGGTGTGACTAGCCCGGATCATCTCTGTCAGCGCCCACATCTGCTGCACTTCGGAGGATACTCTGCTGGGGTCTGGGAGACCCTGCTCCAGAGGGAAGGGTCAATGGCCATGGGTCTCTCCCCCAGTACTACCCTTAGAACTCTAGAGAGACCAACCTAGGCTGTGGGTCCCTCCAGCTAAGACCATTAATATTCCCAGATGACTTGTGAATATTCAGGAGGCAACCTAACCCCACACCAAAGATTCCTCAGACCCTACAAACACCCAAGATGGCACAGATGGATTAAGGAACCAAGGTCCAGCCCTAGATTCTTACAGAAAGAGGACCAAATGGGCAAGTACTGGATACCAGAGCAATTCACATATGGGTTTTACCCAGGGTGGGAACTCACCTCAAGAAGGAGGGCAGGCTGCTCACAGGGCACCGGGTGGGACAGCCACTTTGGAAAGGTCACAGAGGGGCTCTGCAAAGCAAAGGCATACTGCCCTAAGTGAAGCAAAATGGAAGTGAAAAGATCCCTGGCCTTATACTTTGGGAAAATTCTGCTCAGGAAGCCAATAGAAGAAGCTCAAGGGAACAGTCAGACTAGGTAGCTGAATCTTGCAGCTGTGTAGAAGAAAAGCCCCAGGAACACAAGCTATAGAAGTGTTTCCTGAAGGTTCCAGCTCTGAAGTGGGGAGTGGTATCCAAAGGTCAGATGTATGAGGACAGAGCCTCGCTTTTCATCATGAGCTTCCAACATTCACACTTGGCTAACTTCCCTAAAGGCCTCCTGATGAATTAACTGTTCTCCATTGCCACCCCAGTACTTTCATTCTCCCAGCCATAGCTGGAAGCCTCTTGAGGAAAGAGCTAACAGCTCCGGGCTAGTAGTTACTTACATTTGGTCCCTGCTGGTAGATTTGCAGCTCTTCTACTGTGAAGGACAGCCACAGTGGTGATGGCTGCCGCAGAATCAGACGCAGCTCCAGTACTCTAGTCATGTCACACAGCATCTGACACATATACACAAGGACCCACAAAAACCCCAGCTCACTGCCCAGGAACCTCCCAGGCAGTGATGAGCCATGCTCTTGCCAACCCAAGTCATTAGGAAGGAAATAACTGTTCTGTTCAAGCCATTTGCCTGGGAGCCACAGCTTAGGCCAATTTCCACACACCCACATACTGGCCCAAGCCCCAGGCCTTTCAGAAGTGCTTATCTGGGCTGCTCTTGCCATACTGAGGCTCAGCTGACCTGGTGCTTGAATAGTGATACATACTCCTGGGCTCCATCCTCACTGTGTGGATCAGGCATCAGACAGTAGTCCCTCAAGCATGTCACCCAGTTAGTTGATGTGTGTGCTGAGGTTTGTTGACGGACACGGATGGTCAAAAAGGCTGTGTAGTAATTCTTAAATGTGATCTCCTGCAACTAGAGATATACAACCCACCATGACAAAGTAGCCCCAGGACATCTTTTTATTGCCCACTTTCCTTTAAAAAATACTGGGGATGGTCTATGCTTTTACAATGAGCTAGACTCTCAGCTTTTTTTTTTTTTTTTTTGAGAAAAAGTCTCACTTTGTAGTGAATTCACCTTGAACTCACTATGTAGCTCAGGCTGGACTCGAACTTGAGTGCTCAACTTCAAGTGCTAGGATCATAGGTGTGCACCACCATGCTGGGCCCTCCCAGGCTTTATTTTTTATTTTTTATTTTTAGGGTCTCCCTTTGTAGTTCAGGCTGGCCCTGAGCTCACTATGTAACCCAGGCAAGCCTCAAACTCAGCAATCCTCCTGCCTCTGCCTCCTGTGTGCTGGGATTACAGGCGTGAGCCAACACGCCCGGCACTGTGGTATGTGGTATTGATGGCTGGTGGGCATGAGTCACCACGCCTGGTGTTGTATGTGGTTACCAGGATCGAACTCAGGACCTTGCCCTTGCTAGGCAGGCACTGGAACCACTGAGCTAAATCTCCGCCCCCACAAAAGATTTTTTAAAATACAGATGTCACTGGGGCCAGGGAATTAGCTCAGTGGAACCATGGCTTCCTGGCAAATGCTAGGTCCTGAGTTTGAGCCCCAGGATAGCAAAAAACAAACAAACAAACAAAAAAACAGGTGTCCAAGTTGCAACTCAAACCTCCTGACTGAGAATTTCCTGACTAATCAGTTCCTCTTCTGTTGTTATTGTTTTTTTGTTAAGGCAGGACTCTTACTTTGTAGTATAGACAGGGTTGAATTCCTTATGTAGTTCAGGCTACCCTGAGCTTGTTTGGATTCTCCTACCTCAACCTCCCTAGTACTGGGATTACAGGTAATGCACCACACCCAGGATGGGTCAGTTCCTTTAATTAGGTTTCCCATTTGACTGTATGGTACAGCTTGAGAGATAACTACAAACTGTAATGCTTGGGGCCAAGAGGGAAGGTGGGGCACAGGCATAAAGTGGCTCTGAAGGCCAGGCCATTGGAAAATTCCTTGTCCTTTGTGTTGAGATCCTGCATTCTCCAATTAGTATGTCAGCTAATCTAAAAGTGCAACTGGAAATTGAAAACTGGAGTCAGTGGAAGGTTGTTAGCTGGTCTTAAACTCAGTAGGTATCCTACTTCAGCTTCTGGAGTGCTGACATTACAGGTGTGTACCACTATGATAGGCCTGGGAGGTTCAGTCTGACCTCTAGCAGGGACTGTAGAGGAGGATGGTTTAACGTAAATAATTGTTTAAAGATCTCCAACTGTGACCAAGAGCAAACAGCGCCCACACTCCTCAGTTCACAGTTGTAATTCCAGCACCAACTGACCTACTTCCTGGCACCTTCCTGCCAGTGCTGTTCTGGAATGGGAGACAAGATGTTGAAGAAAATAGGATAGGGTTCATTATTTTAGTAAATACCGTAGGTACTACTTCAGAAATAAACTAAATGGTTACCTAGTTTCCCAGGGACACTTCAGAGATTTGGGTAAAAGATTAAATGCCTGGGCCGGGTGTGGTAGCTCACGCCTGTAATCCCAGCACTTGGGAGGCAGAGGCAGGATTGCTGAGTTCGAGGCTTGCCTGGGCTACATAGTGAGCTCAGAGTGAGCCTGAACTACAAAACGAGACCCTATCTCAAAAAATAAAATAAAATAGCCGGGCGTGGCAGCTCACGCCTGTAATCCCAGCACTCGGGAGGCAGAGACAGGAGGATTGCTGAGTTCGAAGCTTGCCTAGGCTACATAGTGAGAGCAGAGCCAGCCTGAACTACAAAGCGAGACCCTGTCTCAAAAAATAAATAAATAAATAAAATTAAAAAAAAATAAAATAAAATAAAAAAGATTAAATGCCTGGGCAACGCCCATATTCCCCGTTACCCCGCCCAGAAGCTGCAACCCATCCACTCGGCTTGCTCACCTCGAAAGGCTCTATGGTAGGGAAAGTGACATCGATGACCACCACGCCAGGCCGGCCTTGGAAAGTTCGCACATCTCCCACCTGCAGGGCTACGGCGCCTTTCATGTGACAGGGGACCAATAGGCGGGACATGGTGCCAGCTGTAGCGAACAAGCGCTATTCCTTCTTGGTGTCTCCAACCACAATAACCTTTCCTGGTGTCTCCAACAGACCTACAAAAACTACAACTCCCGGGAAGCTTCGCGCTCGGCCAGGATAGCCAATCACCAATGGCC
>PVIC010052044.1:0-12289 GCA_004025085.1 Thryonomys swinderianus | reverse complement strand
TTTGCCCAGTTTTCAGTATGTAAAATTTCGTGTCTCATTAAACCAGTGTTTCTCTTCATTATCTTATGTGGTTTGTAGGACTACTGTGCGGCTGCCCTGGTTCGTCTCTTAATGACTAATAATTTTGTTTTACTAATTGAAATAGCATCATTTGACTTCTAAAGCTGAACTATGTACTGAGTTACTGCAAGACATCAGTCTTATGGTAACAATCTCTAATCTCTGATTTCCTGCTCGCGCATCTGACTGTTCCTGCAGTGCAGCCTGTGAGCCTACTCTGGGAAGTCTCCCTTTCCCTAGCAAAAGTGAAATCATTTCCTTGAGGACCGGTATTATCTGTAGCTTTGAGAGGGTGTTAGTTCCCCTGCCTGGAACCCAGGTATGAATTAAAAACCTCCCATATCTCATTGACAAGGCCTTATTTCCTTTTATTTGTTTGTTTGCTTTTGTTTGTTTTGTGATAGTGTCTCCCATGTAGTTCAGTCTGGCCTTGAACTCTCTGTAATCTAGGCTGGCTAAAACACAGGGATCTTCCTGCCTCTGCTTCCTACATGTTGGGATTACAGGTGTGTGCCACTGCATCCAGTGTGACACTTTATAGTAACTTGACCTTTAAATTAAAAAACAAAAATCTGTGTAGGCTGAGCAAAGATTCTTACCTTGTTTTCCTCATAAAGATATTTCTAGAATCTGTTGAGATTTTTTGAAGGGCTTTTGTATCATTTCCCTAATTTACATTTATTCAAGCCTCCTGTGTGTTTAGGATTGGTACAGCTGGACACTGCCGGAGGAGGGAGTCAATACGGAGGATGGTTGGAGCTGGGCCAGCTAAAGAACCTGTCCCATCTAGGGAGCACCAGGGATCAAATGCAGGACACTTTAGTACCGAGTTATATCTTCAGCCCTTTTTACATTTTGAGACCAAGTCTTGCTAAGTTGCCCAGGCAAGATTCAAACTTGCGACCCTTCGGCCTCAGCCTGGGATTCCAATGTACGCCGTCACACCTCGCAGAGAAAAACCCCTCTTCATCCAGCAAAACATTTCTTATGATATTTTCTAGCATCAAGGTAATTTTCACTTGTTTACTTGGAACTTGTGGACACATGAAATTAGATACCCTGCTAATTAGACCATCAAGTCTTATGTTAATATTTCATCTTGAAATATATATATATGTCAATGTAACATGCATTAAAGTTGCACTGTTTGCCAGATAATCTAATAACATCTAGGTTATCCCACCAAAAGCCTTGTCACGTTAGCATTTTTACGCCATTTTACTATGTAAGTAAATCAAAGTGCAGAAAGATCCACTAAACTTGCTCCAGGTTACACCTAGTTAAGGTCAAAGGTGGATGCTATAGTGAGGGTTTGCAAAGGAATAATAGTTTAACACAGAACACATAATTTATAAGACCATTTTCTAATATTCACCCCAAAAATCAAATGCAGAGGAGAAAAAAGATAACACACACTAGAGACCTGAAGACTCCGGCCACAGGCCTGGGTCCTGCGGCAATATCTAGATCCCGAGGATGTCTCCTGCACATCCTTATCAAGGATCCGCCCAGGGATCCCCGAAGGCTAGTGAGGGCGAAGGGCCTGGGCCTGCAGGCTAAAGGCTCTACGCTGGGGCTGGAAGCAATGCCCGCAGTGGAAATCAGAGCTCTCTGATGAGAACAGCAACCATCCCTGGCAGGAGCGAGGCCCCAAACTCCTCTTGCGCTGAGAACAGCCAAGTTCGTATCAGGAAAACCAGCCAGCAAAGCTTCCCCAGGAAAATCAACAGGGCACGGTCTCCCCTCCCGTCTTCTCTTTATGCCACTGACAGCAGCCGCAGGTGAGTCCTCCATGCCCAGAACCATGACTCACTCAGCTGGGCGTCCGAGTGGACCACAGTGGGTCTCAACTGCAGCCAGACTGAAATCACCGCCAACTACCACTCCCCCTTTTCTTAGACTTTGACTTCCAGGACGAACAGAAACGGTGTGAAAGTAGAGAGACCAGTGAGGAATGTTTAAAATGGCGTCATCAGGCTATAAAGGGTTTGCGAAGAGCAGACCCTCTGAGCTGTGAAGGAACCCGTGTGCACAGACAAAGCTGGCCTCGGGCCGGGAGGCACCTTGCAAACACAGATGCCCGTCCAGCCCATTCCTGCGAGTCCCGACCCGTCCCATCCCTGGTGTGAGTCACACAGCACCTGAGCAGACAGGTTCATTAGCTACAAAGTGTTTGAGATCTGCTACCCTGAGGAAGATGACTTGATTCCGTCTTCCAAGCTAGAGGATTTAACATTTTTAGGTACCTACACGGTAAGCTGGACTTTCTCAAAGGAATCAGCCGAGGCTGGAGAGGGTTTTAGAGGGTATGGACCAGCTGTGATAAGAAGCAATCAGGGGAAGCTCCGTGCCCACAATGATTGTGTGCGTCCACAACTGCAGCCCGAGGCACCGCTGTGCGACACAGGGAATCCCAGCCTATGGACTCCATTCTGCGCAGCCTATTTCGGGGTGGGGTGCCGATAGGTTTTCTCTGTTGAACGATTTGCAGCACTAAATTTTGCTGAGACGAAGGGAGATAGAAATCAATGTGTGAAACCGCTGTGTGTTGTCCAGGTGGGTCTCATGCGTGAGGTTTCTGTTGGTGCCTAGAAAGTCGCACAGTGCCAGAATGGGGGCGAAGGGCCTGGCATGGGTGGGCGAAGAGAGGAGGAGCCAGAGGCACTGGAATTTCCAAAGATGACAAAACTTACCCTTACCTGGAATGACTAATCTAAAAGGATGGGTAAATGACTGAAAAGAGGAACCCATGTTTTAGAATTCAAAAGTAAGAATGTTTTACCTCTGCTTACCACCCACCGGCACTGTGCCTGCACCACACCGAGTCTCAACGAAACCTTGTCAGTACGAAGCAGGTGGCGTCCAGCCAGAGCAAGACCAGTGCCCGCTGCCTGAGGAGGACACGCTGGGCAGCTGTGCAGCGCCTTGGTGCACTGACTCGCTTTTCCTTTTCAGACAATCTCAGGCTTCTTTAAAGGACTTTTCTGAAGTGAGCCCTGAGCCTCGAGGGGACCCTGAGCCAGGCTCCTAGGCCTCACGCCATTGTCCCTTCCTTTTCTATGGGAGAGAGCGGGAGCATGAGGAAACACAGCTTAGACAGGAGGGGAGGCTCGTCTGCCTCTGCCCCTCCCCTGAGGCAGCCCCTCGCTGAGTGACCCCACATCCTCACACACAAGCACCCTCACACTAGGCGTGAGGCCGACTGGTGCTCCGTCCCGGGCTGGTGAGGGCTGAGCCCGGAGCATGACGGCCACCTGCACCCAAGAACCTTTCGCACACAGGAGAGGGTGGCTTGGTGCAGTGGCCAGAAGTGTCCAGACAGCAGGCCCCAGAGTCACTCTCAGCTTTTCCTGCATAGTCCTGAGCACAGCTGGTAAAGGGAAGGCAGCGAGAGACGGGAACAGGGAGACACAGAGGAACAGGAACTCTGGGGGCGGGGGTGGGGAGTGAGCGTCTGCATCACGTGAGCCCTTGTTGGGGACGCAGCTTGGATTTCTAAATCTATTTGATGCCGTAGCCCAGGGGATGGAGCAGCACTTCCACACTCGCCCTCTTACCGTCCTGGACCTTCAAGTGCACTTTTCTGCTCCCTGATCTCCTTTTGACTCCATCCTGATTTCCTCTCCTCTCCTCCTGGCCCTTGGCAAAGCAGTGTTCTTGTCTTCTTTTTTTTCCTCACTGACCCATGCAAATTATAGGGGCTTTTAAGTTTCTTGTTTATTCCCTGAGTTAGCTCAGGGGCTTATCCATAGATAAACATTTCCAAGAAAGCAGAGGTAACTGTAAGGAAAGGCTTGGTTACGACATTTGTTTGGCAAGGCATTGTCTCTAGAAAGGAGGCAGCTGGTCTGAAAAGGGCTGAGTCCGTTTCCCTTCTTCCTCAGCTCTGGGGTAGTAAGGCCTCATTTGTCGTGGATGGGGCTGGCTCTGCTCCTTAATTCTGCTGAGCCCAGAGAACTCCTGGTATCCAAGGAGCAGCGTGTGACAAGGACAGTCTTGCTGGGACTCGGCCAAGGTGTGGACTCTGGTCTCAAGGCACAAATGCTCAGTGGAGCCCACTCTTGAGGCCTTGGCAGCTATTGGGGTACTGCGGTGAATCACACGTACCACAGATGTGGTTTCCAAAGGACTTTCCCTTGGCACCCCTGCTTGGACGCATCTCCATCTCTTGTGCTTTTTCTTTCTCGGTCCCTTTCTGCTCTTAGACCCAACATTATTATCCATCCTCCTCCTTCCTTGAGTCCCTTTCAGATTTATGAGTCTGGAGGCATCGAAACGGGAAGGGCCCAAAGCATTAGTAGGTCTGGGCTTGAAGGCCTGGGGCGGCTCCCTGCTTCCCGTAGTCAAGCCGTGTTGGATGAGTCTCCCCTGAAAGGTGCTGCTGCAGAGGACTCACTGATGACTTGCATCCGGGCCACTCTCGGAATGCGTCCACGCTCCCCTCCAAGAGGACCCTCATCCTTGCACGTAATTTTCGTGCCATTTTCCCTGTCCCCACTTCTCGGTTGGGAAAGTTTGCCAAAGAAAATCACTGGCAGCCGAGGGACCCGGGACTGTGGTCATGTGAGGAAAGAAACAAGATAAGGATTAAAGGTCTAAGCAAAACAAGAAGGTGCAGGATTCTGGGGTCACCAGGCCCCCGGATGTGCTGTAGAGGCTGGGTCGTTTCTGCACAGTGGAGTGGAGGAGGCCTTGCACCGGAAGGAAGCTTTGAGCCTGTGTTTGGATCACAAAGAGGAACAGGGCCCAAAGCATGGAGCCCACGCCGTCTGGCTCAGTCTAGCGAGAATCCCTGTGCCGGGGAGGAGCTCACTCCGCTCCCCACGTCTGGCGCAGACTCAGGTTCTGGTCCAGCCGGTCTCAGGTTTTTTTTTTCCTTCTGAGTTTTGCCATGAAGATGTCGTGAGACCCCAGGGTCTCAGCCCATGGTGGAGTTAATGTGTGGAAAGTCCCCAGTTTGGGCTTCTTGCAGCTTGATGGGACTCACAGGTACAGTATTTGGAAAAAGCACTGCAGTCACTCTGTCTTGCTCTCTTGCCTTCTTGCATTATTAGTAAATTTGACTAATGATTTATGGAGCAGCTGAATTATAGGCTGTTTTGCTGTTCTCTGTGGAGTTCAAATAACACGATGGAACTCAGGGCCAAGAAACAAACCTGAATTCCTTCCTTGCTTGCTAAGGGTGTGGCACATTCCCTTCCTCCTGCTGGGGAAATGTTGTAAATTTAAAACTCTTTTAAAAAACAAAGTGAGCAAACAAGCAGTATGGCCCTTACTTCTCCAGCCCAAAGCGCAGCCCTGTTTAGTTTTAAGGCTGTCATCCAGAGGCTTCCTAGACTTGGCTGATGGCAGTGGCGGGCATAACCCTGAAGTCTGGAGTCTTCAGGTTGGTCACGTGTCCTCATATTTTGGGGGCTGATTTATATACAAAAGAACCCACAAAATCACCTCCTCCTTCCTCATTTCCATGCTTCGCTCAGAAGCTAACTGCAAGCAGAAATTCACATTGCTGGAGTCGGGCTGAAAATGTCAAGAACGCTAAAGTTTTGTTTTTGTCTTTGGTGATTTGAAAGATGCAAGTATCTTTCCAGAAATTCCTGCCTGTTTTTCCTTTGGTTGAAACCTAAACAGTCACAAGGTACTCCCAAAGAAGACCTGCCTTTTGGGGTACAAGTCCCTCTTCCGTGTCCCACATGCTTGCTTTCAGGTGTTTTGCCCCAGAGTGGAATGCTCCTCTGTGGAAGAGAGTGGCCCACATTCCTTTCCTCTGTGTTCTCTCTAGCGAGTTCTGGCTCGCAGGCTGGCCCAGCCTTCGCCCCTGCTCGCCTGCCTGAGGAAGTTGCAGATTAAGATGTGTGCGGCGCTTTGAACACACTGTGCTGTGCAGTGGGCCTGCTGCATCTAGACTCGGAGAGACCCACTTCTCTGGAAGGAGAGACCCACTTCTCTGGAAGCGCTGGAGGTCGGGCCAGCTGTGACAGGCACCTGGGCCCCTTAGACCTCTCTGTGCCACGCCTTTCCTGCCAAGTTAGGCCCTGGCTCATTCTTTGCTCCCAAACAGAGCATATCATGTTTCTAGGTAATTGGGACAAAAAACCCACAACGGAATAATTTTTAATTTTGGGTTTTTTGTTTGTTTGTTTGTTTGTTTTTTGTTTAAAAAGCCCTAAGAGCAGCTTTAAATTACCATTTGTTTCTATTTTTATAGGCATAAAAGAATTCCTTCATTTCACTCTTTCCCCATCCCACCCACTGATTATAAAAAGTACAGAGAACAGTTGGGGAGGGCAGGGGAAGCATCAGCAGTTTGGGATCCTAGCAGACATGTGAGCCTGTCATTTTTTTAGTCGAGGACTTGGGAGAAGTATTTATGCCAGCTCAGTCCAGGGAGCCACCCACCCCCCTCCACAGTCTTGGGGATGTTGCTGCTTAACCTGGAGACTGGAGCGGACTCCTGGGACATCCCATCACTCCAGAGCCCCGGCGTGTCAACCAGAGTTTTATATATGATGGCTTTTGTTTATTGAAAGACATACTGATCCTTCCCTTCAAAGTGATAGATTTCCAACTCAGAGAATGCTGTTTTATCAAGGTCAGTGACCGGCTTTATCTGTTCATTATCAGGCTTGTTTTGTGAGCTCTGCAAACCATCGTCGTGGGCGTCCAGCATTTTGCCTGGCCTGGGCTGCACTGAGCACAGAGGACTTGTCTTGGGCCACTTATAAAACACACACTATAACTGACGTATCTGAGTAGGAAAATTCCTTTGTAAAAACGCTTTATATCATGACATTTAAAAAGCAAGAGGCAGATCCACACCCCTGTGTGGGGGTGTAGATCAGTCCAGATATGTGAGCCAGTTGCCTGGATTCAAAATTGCCCCAAAGGAAATATCCCTGTGACTTTTTAGACCCAAGGCAGGTTTTTATTCTGCTCCCTGAAACAGATACAATAAAATCAGCAACCCTGCAATCCAGCTGGTGTGGGGTTCTCACTAGCTACTGAGGCTGAGGCAGGAGCATCAACAAGTTCAAGGCTAGCCTGGGCAACTTAGCGAAACCCCGCCTCAAAATAAAATTTACAAGGAAGGCGCAGGAGATGCAGCTCAGCTGGAGAGCACTCGTTGGCACCACTAAGACCTGGGTTCAGTCTCCAGTGTGCATGCACGCACATGCATGTACACACACACACACACGGGCACACCAGGAGTCCTGCTCCATACCCCTCCTGTTGGGAAGCATCTGTGCCATCAACAGGCTCTCACATATCTGGTAAATTAGGGTGATACACTCACTCTTCTGGCTTAGCTGGTAGTAATTTTCACCAGGTTTAATTTGAATCTTGTTTCTCTTGTTGAACTCTGGGCCAGAGCAACCCAGGCAGCAGAACTTTTAATGTCACGCATGCTCAGCAGTGACCTGTTCCGTCCATGTGTGCTGCACAGCGAATCCCAGCAGCACCTCTCTCTTACATTATACAATTGGATCTAGTGTCCACTGGGAAATTTTTTGCTTTCTACATATAAAATGTGTGACACAAGCCTTTGAAAGTCAAACATTGAGAAAAAAAGTGATCTTTTGCTTATAAAACATTAACTATTGAAACAACTAAATTATAATTATATTAAACATATTTTACATAGATTTTAAATCATAGCTGTATCATCAAAAATTATAAACAAAGGCTGGGAAGTACCTCAGTGGCATAGTACCTGCATAGCAAGCAAGAGGCCCTGAGTTTGATTCCCCTGGTATCAAAAAAACCCCAAAAATTATAAATGAAAAAAAACCCATTGGCATATACCCTCTGAAAACTATAGCTACCTGAGAACAGAGGCTGACTCGTTTACTTGCCTGTGTCAGTAGCTGTTAGTGCAGCCCAGGACCCTGCAGGTACCTATGAGCATTGCAGGATAAATGCTGTGTATGTTGAAACCGTGGCAGAGGAAAGCAGAAATGCTTTCACTTTAAAGTCTGCCTCAAATTTTACAATGTTATATGCCAGGTTAGTCTCATAATTTCAATGAGAAGAGGATTCTTATTCTTCACCTGAAGACGGTAGCACCTTCTGGTATGTGTGCTGACAAGCATAGCAACCAGACAAGTTTTTGGAGTGAGAAAAGAATCATCTCTCAGTGGAAACTAAGGCCCAGAGAGGCCTGAATGATAACACAGGACATGGACCACGTGCCCTGACCACTGGGACCAGGCACCCTGACTACTGGGACAAGGAGCCCTGCCCACCAGGACCAGGTGCCCTGACCACCAGCGTGGGGACTGTGCCCTCTGCCACAGTGCCATGGATCCCTGCGAGGCCCTGGGCTGTATTCTTGGCTCTTTTATTCTTGGCTCTTTTATTCTTGGCTCTTTACTTGGCCAGCAAATGAGGGAACTCCCTGTGGTCCACCCAGTTGATCCAGGAGAGGAACACACTGTGCACAGATTTCCAAATTTTGAGTATTCAAATGGAAATATTGGATGAGAATGCAAATTTTGTGACCTGTGTCATTATGAATTTAATGTCTACCTCTTGCTTCCCAAGGACTGTTTTGAGGGAACTTCCTTCAGAAGATGCCAGCATTTTAACATCAATTCTTAAGGATCAAATGCTTGGCTTTCTAAGTTTCCCTTTGAAGAATTTTGTAGGCTTATTTACAGTTGTTCTTCAAGACCAATAATATACTTACGCTGTCAACTTGCATAAATGCCCAAGACAAGAAGACAGTAATTCATGCAAATAACCACCTCTGCATTCTGTTGTGTCTGGGTGTGACCGGAAGGTGCGAATGAGCAAATCCACACATTCCTCCAGGGCCGGGAGACAGCGCCCACTGTGTGCCTGAGGCGGAGGGGCCTGGAACTGGCCAGAGGAGGCTGGGAGGGAAACAGTACGGCTCCGCGTGAGTTCCAAGGGAAGGAAGTGAGAGTCTCATGGAGCCCGGACTTCCCAGGGAGGCTCCCCTGCTGTACAGGGCTGGTGTGTGGACGTGGAGACAAGCAGCGCCTTGCAAGGCAGCCACGGCAGTTCTCCCCAAGGAAGGGCGCCCCCGCCCCTGCTGGGAGAGTGGGTGAAACCTGTAGGAAATCGGCATTTGGTATAGCAACGCAAGCAAGAGCTTGGGGAGCAGAGATGGTATTCAAATACCCTCACTGCCCAGCAAGAGCCCGAGAGGCCTGTCTCCCGACAGGGAGCAGGAAGAGGCACCGTGGTTGCCCTGGGAGGCTCTGGGGTCGATGCAGGATGAGACCTTGGTACTGTGGCGGGAGATAAAAACCACTTAGAGCCCGCTGCTGGGGACCGGCCTGCTCCTCACTGTGCTCTTTTCCCCAGCATTGAGTCTGGGAGGTGCATGGCCGGGGATGTGAGGAGCGCAGGAGCCGGCCCCGCTCAGAGCCCACCCCAGCCATCCTGGTCAAGGTGAGTGGATGGTCCCAGGGGCAGAATTGGGACAACTGTCCATTCAAGTGAAAACCCATGGACTGAAAATGGGTAATCTTCTCCCGTTCTGTGTCCATTTCTATTTTTGAACAAGAATACAATGATAGGAGAGGAACTAACAGCAAAGAAAATTGAACAAAAGAAATCCTTTTGAAATTCGCCATTGTATTATGATAATACTTTCACGTTTTTTTCCTTCGCCGTGGATTGAACATTTCCAATTTTGTACACAAGAAATGCAGCAGCCTAACTTAGCAGAGCCTCGGGAGTTCATTGTTTATGCTTCATCCACCAGTTGCACGTTTCCTTTGGAAATTCAGCCCTCAGAGCCCGGGCTCTTCCTCCTCCTCGGCCCTGCTCCCTCACTCAGGAGTACTGTTGAACCACTGAACCATGGGAAATTCATTTTCAAAATCTGCTTAATTGCTGTGAGACTTTTAATTTGTTCTGGATGATGGTGCTAATGTCTGGGAACTGGGAGCGAAGCCCTCCAAAGTTGTTAATTTAATCAACCGCTGTGCCCTTGCCATGCCTAATGAAGAGGGCAAGCAGCTTCGTCTCACAAAGAGGCCGGGTCCCCCTGACCACCTCATCCGAGATGAATGAGGGGCCCCACAGTTGGGCTGAACACTTGGGCCAAATTACCAAGGTGTCCATCCGCACGCTCCAAAGCCCAGGGCTGTGCGTCCCGAAATAATGAGTGAGTAGGTTTTCCGCAGGACCTTTGAGTTTTAGCGCCATGAATTCTGTGTGTGCCTTCACACCTGCTAAGCCACAGGATTCTTTCATCAGTGAGGTTCTGGGGGGCTTTGTCTGCAATCCGTAAGATCGTAAACATCACCCTCAGACTATTGATAGTCCCGTTAGCCTCGGGAGCTTTCTGTGGGGAGACTGGTGAAAGCTTGCTCTGTCCTCATGATAAATTAGCTTGTTTATTCCTCTTCTGCTTGTTTCTGTCCTGCTGTTGGTTAGTGTAATGAAGCAGAAGTGCATTGTGTGTGTTCATTGGGTAGCGATCCTCTGGCACCAAAGGGGGTAATTGAGTAGAAAGGCGGAATGCTGTTGGTGCATGGGAGAAGTTAACACCACATGAGGTCACCGGGCCTCAAGCTTTAATCAATGTGGACACAATGCAATTGAGATTGTGAAAAGGGTTTGTTTATAGTGGGAGAGTAAGGGTCAGTAGTTAATTTGAAATGCTGTAGGTGTGTTTTCCTTGAACCAAGAAGGTACAGAGCATGTGTCATAGAGGATTGTAAATATCCTCTAGGGAGGGATGGGATTGGGGCGGGTACTGAAAGAGAAGTGCATTTTGGACCTTACTGACCTATTATGCTTTATTTAAAATATTTAACATTCTCTAAAATGAGAGGGCTGTAGAAGAAACACTGCATAAATCTAGAGGGCAGAGGGATGACCCTACAAGAAACGGCATTTTCTGTTTTTTACCAGCGATTTCCTTTGGGAAGATATCTGGAGTGCTAGGAGATACTGCTACCAGAAGGACCATGCTCTCCTTTCAGAAGTTTACACTTGCTAGGGTTGTTAATTGTCCTGACTTGAAAGAAACGATGTGAAAATCTTGAGGCTTGAACCTGTTCATCCCTGTACTTTCCCACTATAGGGTTCTAGTCTCCTTTGGGGATTATCTTCAGCATTCCCCAATTTTTTACTTATGGAAGCTTCGATATCTAAGCAGCTCCACACTTACACCATCACGCTGTGGTGCAAGTGCGAATTAGAGGGGCTCTTTCCTGGCTCTTTGTGCCAGGACACTTTGCAAGCAAAATCTGGTTTTCAGAAGCAATTGCAGGAAAAGGGCAGAACAGGGGCAAGAATGGGAAGCTGTGGAGGAGCAGGAGCTCGTGATGTTGTATTGAGTACTGCTGAGTCCAGAGGATACATCTGATGTTCCGGATCCCTCGCTTTGAGTACAGCTTTTATCTTTCTTCAAAGGACCTGTGGAGAAACCATCCCTTGATCTTAGCAACAGCACTCTTAAAATAGGCCATCCGCCACAGTATTCACATTGTAAGGTTATGGAGCCTGAGGTCAAGAAGAGCTGTGTTGCTGTGTGTTGTTGAGTAGATCTGGTTGTGGTGGGGAGAAGTTGGAGATTTGGAAGGATCGAAACTGTTTTAGCCCAGCATTACTTTTTGAGCCTCTGATAGGATAACAAATGCCATCCGTTTGTGCCATCGCTGCCCTCCATCTGACACAGTGAGCCCAGGGAGTGCTGAGGGCTGTCCCTATCCCCTCTAAATTTATTTTGAAAGTCTCACTAAGTCACTCGCTGGGCCTCACACTCATTCTCCTGCGCCTCTGGCCCACCAAACCCGGCGATACATAACATTTGACAATCGGGGGCAGGCCAAAGGGCACAGATGGTTTGTTCTCTCCCTTCGAGAATATGGATCTTTGGAATCTTTGGAATATCTTAACAAAGGACTCAGGAAGCACCCAGGAGCTCAGGCTGATGTGGGTTACCACGTTCAGCTGGCAAGGGATGCTGTGGCCATTCGCAGTACTAATTCTTCTGTGCTATGCTCTTCTTATTCAAGTCATGCCAAGAAATACACTTTAAAAAACCAGTTTTGGTGTTGCTATGATATCCCATGGAAAAGACGAGTGATTACATTATTCAGTCTCTTTTACAGTATGGCCAGTTTGGAAGCTGTTATAAAAAAATATTGGGAAAACTTTCCTGGTAGATAAATTCTTATAACCTCGCTTATTTCTTAGCAATTTCCCTTTTTTTTTTTTTTTTTTTTTTTTTTTTTTTTTTTTTTTA
>PVIC010052043.1:0-12294 GCA_004025085.1 Thryonomys swinderianus | reverse complement strand
AGAGAATTAAATGCAGAGCAAGGAAGTTGCCGGGCCTACTCTAAGGTTGGGGAGGTGTCTGTGTAGGAGCCGACCTTTTCTTCACACAGCACTTGATGTTTTTCCACTTGCCTGCTAAAGCTCTTCAGTGTGGCTCCAATCAGTCCAGTCTCAGCATTTTCCTTGGTGAAGCAGCCTGTGGAATGCGGTATCTTTGGCAGCTGGCGTTTCCGCTCCCAGAGAAGGGCCCCCCTTTTCCACTAGCACTAAGCCAAGGAGCAGAAGTAGCTGGCATTTCTTGCCTCTGTTTCACCTGGTACCCCTGCAAGTTGCGGTTAGCTTTGCCAATACTTTTCTTGGCCCCGGAAGTGGAGGGAAGTTTGTTGAGAAGCTGTTCCTAATTTCTCACTTGTTGAAAAATGACCCCAAACAGAAGGAGGCATGGAAGCTGTGGATTCCTTCTGATTACTGAGCAGAAGCTACCAGAGCCCTCAGATGGAGAAACATTTGTACAGGGCAAGTGTGTAACACTTTTTTCCTGGGAGTGGAACCCAGGGCCTCATGCCTGATAGGCAAAGTGGTCTGTCACTGAGCTACACCTCTGGCCCTTACATTCTGTATTTTAATGTCATGCTCACCACTTGACATTCTTTGGGCGAACATCCCCAAGACGCCTGAAAGAGCCGGTGGGGACTTTGCAGCTAAATATAGGGACTGCCTTGAGAAAGGTCTGAAATTCTCTGAGCAGCAATTATGCCTTTCCAGTTAGGATTATCTGACTCAAGATAATTTTGCTTAGTTTTTTGGGAATTCTAGGATAATATAAGAGTCCAGGCAAGAATTCTGTCCATGCTGAGGAGCAGCTAGCTGAAGAGTCTATAATCAATGTGAGGATTAGATACAGTATCTAAACATTTTTTTGAGAGGAAGAACTGGCAACCCTTTTAGCTTGCTTTCAGAAGAAACAGGCCCTATTTTCCACCTCCCGAAGCTCAGCCAACACCAGCAGGCGGGAGGAAGCAAAGGCCTCTTCTGTGCCTGCAGGTTTATCCCTGAATATTACGGAAATAGCAGCTGCCGAGCAAGAGGAATATGGAATGGAGTCTTTTAAAAAAAAAACTCCTGAGTAAGACAGATACCAGAATCGTGACCTAAAAAGGCAAAGACTAGATATTCTGATGTTTGTGGCGGATGCAGCTTGTACACAGCCACAGGATGTGACACCATGTGGCCCTTTTATTAAAGTGAGCCCAGCGAGAAAGCACTGACCACCCAGGCCTGCCCGCCAGACTCACATCCTGGCAAATGGTAACAATTATCATTTCCCACCGGCTGTGGCTTACAGAGCCTCACATGCAACCTGGTCTGTGCAGCCTTATTGATTATAGTTCCCTCTCACAGATAATGAAAGCTGAGGCCTGGAGGATCAGCTAAACTGTCCCAAAGGATCAGACTGCAGAGCAGGCATCTGTGGAAGTTTCCATTCCAGTCTGCTTTCTTTTCAATGGACAAATTCTTCACAGGCTGCTGCTCACCAGCGCCTCCCTCGCTGGGCTACGTAGGTGAGGAGGCAGGGAACTGGCAGGTAAATCAGCTTCCACTGCCCTTCTGGTGGGTTACTCGGAAGCGTTTCTCTTCTCATTAGAAGGATCTCTGGCTGCCCTACTGAAGGAGGGAGCTGGTGACAACAAAGAATGGAAACTAGGTAATGATCATGCAGCCAGACTAATGGAAGAGCTGTAGCAGATTTTCCACTGTTGAAAGAACATTAGACTTCTCCAAAAGTTTTCACTGCAAAGTGCCCACCCAGTGATGAAGGAAACAGGATTAACTTACTGTATACAGGAGAGGAACTGCTTGGCAGCCACATGGGAAAGAGGCTGTGTTTGGAACAGGGAGTATCGGGAAGGGAATGTCAACAGGGTAGAAACTCAGAGCGCAAGGAGGATTCCAAATCAGGAACAGGAAACTTTACACACATTCAGAGAGAGGTTGCCATCACAGTTGGACAGGTCAACACCTGGCTCAAAACTGCCACATTCCTTTCTTGTGTATTGCTTCCTTAGACGGTAAGGGAAGGGACTCACTGCCACCCGATCTTCACCAGGGAGGGCAGTTGTGGGGGGCGGACCACGAGGATCCTGGGCTTGTTAATTCTCTCCAATAGGCCCTTCTGTTTTCTGTCAGTAGTAGAAAGACATTCTAGCCAAAGACATCCAATAATGCTTTAATTAAATGCAGTATTTTGTACTTTACTATGCACCAATGAATCAGTTCCACATGGGCGAGATGATATTTACACAAAAAAGCAATCCCTTTAAAGAGATTTAGATTTCCCAAAGGTATAGAACTCTTAGGGTCCAACAAGCTATTTTGATAGATACTAGGATGAGAGTGGAAATTTGTACTTAACGTGTAAAGCACAATGGTATTCTTCGCGTCTGGCAGCTTTTCATGAGTCCACGTTTCCAAGGCTAGTGCTTAAATGGTCCAATGGAGTTAGTTCTAATGATTTTATTTTTAGGAATCTGACTTGGAATAGACAAGAAGTGTGGAGCACTCGCCTTTACCCTCATGCAAACTCGTTATTTTGAGACTTCTCTTCCTAAGGGCAGGAATTACATAGCCAGCTGTGTACTCCTGGCACTTCCCTTAGCATTCATAAACAGGGAAAGACACTTCCTCATCCAGCACGAATTCAGGATGGACCCATGTAACATCCTCTGTACCAGCAGTAGCCTCCGACCTGCCCTCACCCAGCATGCTGTCCCTGTTCTGCTGTTCTCAGCTTCTCTGCTTTCATCCATTTGATGTGGATGGAGGAGCCATGCTTGTCGTAAGGAAGCGCACACTTTAGCTGGGTGCTGGGCAGAGACCTGAGTACTGGTTCTTTATTTTGCCAGAGAGGAGTAGTAACAGTTAGCTTCAATTCCTGAGCTGATCTTAGAGATCAAAACAACCCGTCCACTGCAGGTGAGGCCCAAATGCAATTTTGTCTAGCCTGGCACTTTGAAGCCAGCTACCCAGGAATCACTCCATGGTAAGTAGTAGCCAGTCCTCTATTGATAAGTTACCGATATTTATTTCAATGATAAAGTGAATTCAAAGCTTTTTTTTTTTTAATTCTAGAGAAAATGTGCTGGGGAGAGACGGGCATGGTATCTAGCCAAATCACTGAGTTTGTTAGTTATTACTTTTATCAATGTATAGCCCTTTGTATCTGTTCTTTTAAAGTGACAACAATAACTAAAGCTATTTGGGATGTGGTCACCAAAATAAGAATCCTCCTAATCTGTATGAGGACAGCCCCATTCCTAGTACAGCTTAAAACTAAAACCGCTAGCTGAGTGTGGTTGCTCATACTTGTCATCCCAACACTCGGGAGGCAGAGGATTGCTGAGTTTGAGGCTTGCCTGGGCTACATAGTGAGCTCAGGGGCAGCCGAACTACGACCTTGTCTCTAAACAAAAACAAAAACCTAAAGCTGCTATCTATCAGCAAAGACCACTGTGCACCAGCTAAACTTCTTTCGAAAACCAGAAAAACATATACTTAAGAAAACAGGCTAGGGCGGGAGGGTTAGCTCAGTGGTTCCAGCACCTCGCAAGCGCAAGGTCCTGAGCTCAATCCCCAGTAACCACATACAATATTGGGCGTGGAGACTCACGCCCACCAACCATCAATACCACATACCACAGTGCCGGGCGTGGTGGCTCACGCCTTTTCCTAGCACTCAGGAGGCAGAGGCAGGAGGACTGCTGAGTTCGAGGCTTGCCTGGACTACATAGTGAGCTCAGGGCCAGCCTGAACTACAAAGCGAGACTCTGTCTCAAAAAAAAAAAAAAAAAAAAAAAAAAAAAAGCCGGGCGTGGTAGCTCACGCCTGTAATCCCAGCACTTGGGAGGCAGAGGCAGGAGGATTGCTGAGTTCAAGGCTTGCCTGGGCTCCATAGTGAGCTCAGAGCTAGCCTGAACTACAAAGCGAGACCCTGTCTCAAAAAAGAAAACAGGCTTCAACATCCCTTCAATAAAGCAAGTATATCTCTACTGTCATGATTCTTAGCAAAAAGTAAACATTATATAGTCAGCACTCTGTTTCTGTTGGTTCTACGCCTGTGGATTCCATCATAAGCAAGTCGAATATATTTGAAAAAAAATGTGCTTGTATTGAGTATGTACATACATTTTCTTGTCATTCCATAAATACAGTATAACCATTTATGTAGCATTTACATTGCATTAGGTAGCATAAATAGTTTAGAGATGACTTACAGTATAGAGAAGGTTGTGCTTAGAACATATGCAAATACTGTTTTATTTCATCTAAGGAACTTGAACATGTTTATATTTTGGTATCCATGGGAGGTTCTGCAGCCATTCCTTGTGGACAATGACAGACAACTGTAACCACCTACAGAGCTTTTAAATCTACATGCCAGGATCCAACTGTAGACTTACTGACTCAAAATCTCCTGGCACTTGCATTTTTTAAAAAAAGAACCCCAGGTGGTTTTGATCTGTCTCCCCAGGTGAGAAACACCCACCGGCTCTACAGAATGCACACACAGTATTCAGTCCCCATCAATGAGACATTTAACATAACTCCTACTGACATCTGTTGGCTCCTTGGGGATTACTGACAATATAATAAATCAAGACAGCAACTTCCCTGGCTGTGACCACCAACTGGGAAAAACAGCAGCTTGACACCTCAGTGCCATAATGGAGACATCGAGAAAACAGCTCCGTGTGAGAGAACCAAAAAGTGTAGATCTGTAAACACCAAGAGTGACAAGAACCAGGTGCAGGAGTCTACTGGCTTTCCCAGCTCCCTGAGGTTGATGACAGATGGCTGAACTGGCTGTGCCGTCTGGAGCTGGGCCCACCACCCTTTCCTTTCAATTAGCGCAGGCTATATAACCACAGCCCAGGAATCCCTCTCTCTCACGTCTGGGATGTGCTCCAGCCCTGCCCCACCCTTCCCGCATTTGCCTCATTCACAATCTCTTCCTGACAGAGCACAGCTACAGGCCACACCTTTTCTTTCACCACTTTACCTGTCTTAGTGTTCTCAGATTTGAAATGCTGACTACGTAAGGTCTACTGACTACCAAGGACAGGCTGAAAAGTGATCAAGTGAGGAATCTGAGGCTGTGGATGTAGCTTAGTGGTACAGGGCTGCCGAGCATGCTCCAGGTGCACACGCACACATATACATAGGCACACACACACACACACACACACACACACACACACACACGCACACGCACACGCACACGCACACGGCCCCAAGGATCAAAGGTGGCAAACAGTACAGAGTGGTTACACTGTTATGAACAAATAAGGACAAAAAAAAAAATATCAATGTTCCTAGTCCGCTTTTCAATCCTTTAAGGTGTCCTACTATATGACTGTCATAGGTTTTATGAATTTTCCAGAAAATGTCCTATCCTGAAAACACGCTTCTGAGTGTTACACGATATATGTTTCCAGGAGGTGGTGCTGGGGATGGAGCCGGGGCTCCTGGAATGTGGAGCTGCACTCCCAGCCCTCACTGTGTCAGTTTTACCCTGAGGCCTGTTCTGTGCACGTGGAGAGCTCACCTTCCCCTCAGCACTCTCCAGGGCCGCACCTACAACACCTGAAAAAAAGCTGTCACTCACAGAGTCACTCTGAGGGTGGAGACCTGGCTAACTGAGCCTTGGTTTCAATGTACCGATGAACTGGAGCGACTCCCTGAATGTCACCTGTTCTTTGGATGCAGGATGCCGTGAAAGGACTAAAGCAGCTCTCAAGCCAGTTTTCTGCAGAGCTCTGCTGTCATGAGCTGGTAGTTGGGGAGGGCAGGCCAGGGTCTGGGAGTGCTCTGGGCAATGCCAGGTTCTGAGTTTGGTGTTTCATGACAATATTCTGCTCCTAGGTAGATATCTAAGGCTGGGGTTCTTTGTGGCTAGTAACACAGTACTGTTCCACACTGGCACTGCACATTACCTTCTGCTGCTTCAGGTGCTGGAAAGTGTTCTGGACTTGGAAATGAATGAGCAGGAAGGAGATCGGATGAGACAGGCCTCCTACTCCCTCCCACAGCTTCATCTGCAGAGAAAAGGCTTTCTGGTTTTATTTAGAAGGCAATCTCTTCCCTGGAACTGTGGGACAGAGTGGGAATAAAGAAGTGCAGAACTAAGTTTCCAAGTCAGATCTGGGCTGGCCTCCACACCAGGTCAGGAGCCTGTGGCACACAGAATACTGGCAGCCAACACCTGGTGAGGACACAGAGGGCATCTATCCTCTGGAGAACACCAAGAAATGAGAGAACATGGATAACTTAGCCATGATATAAAAGGTACCAGGAACACAATACATACTACAAAACAGATTGATACAGAAAAGTATAGATACTTCCACGGCCTTCAGAAAGAAAGGCTGGGGTCCTGTGCTGCGATCTGCCCCTTCCTCACTCGGGTCCAACAGCCGATCCCAAAGACAGGGAGGAAAACCCCAGACAGCAGTGAGGGAGGAAGCCAAGGTCTGGGCTTCCTTACCCAGCACCCCCGCACAAGTGTGTGGAGGGGACAGGGCCTATGAGCCAGTGGGTATGACAGCCTGGGGAGGCCACCTAAGTCCACGACAACTCTGCCATCAAGGGCGGTCTGGGAACAGCAACTGAACCACAGCCTTCTCACTTGAGGCTACCCTTGCTTCAGGAATAAGAGATTACGCAAATTGCCTTTTTATAACCCAGACCAATCAATTTCCCCAACCGGGGTAGGTTTTAAGACAGGGCATGAGCGGGCATATTAACAACCTCATTGTTCCTGGAAGTCTCAAGACTGAGGATCTGCGAGTCACGGAGTTACCAGGGGCTGGTCAAGGGCTTCCAGAAACTGGATGCTGAGGATCACAGGGAAGGAGAGCTCCTCTGTGCTCCTACAGTCTCTTCTTAATTAGTTTCTCAAGTTTGCGGATGCGAGACGACTCCTGTTCTGGGGTGGGTGCCATCAGGGACAGGGAGCTGGAACCTTCCGCTCCTGAGGGTGGGGTGGGGAGCCGCTGGCGCAGGAGCTCCAGCATACTGCTCTGTTCACTCCTTTTCAGCCCCTGGGGATAGAGAAAGCAGCAGACTGAGCAGGTGGCCCCACTAAAGCACTGTGGTCACGGTTACGCTAAGGACACAAACTTTCTTCAGAGGAATTACTGGTCCTGGAAAGAAATGGAGGAGAAAAGCAGAGGAAGAAAAAATAAAGTACTAGGGTAGCTGCTAAGGAAGAGGTAAGGGAAAAATATGGACAGGTAGATAGAGGGAAGGAAAATCTTCCTGTGCCTCCTTCCTCCGCTTTGGGGGTCCTCTGCTGAGCAGTGGCCCTCAGCTGGCCAGGGAAATCTTAGAATCTTGTGGTCACATGCCCAAGATCAGCCTCCTGGAAGGATTCTAGGAATCAGATCGTGGGGTGGGGTCAGTGACATGCATTCTGAGGTAGCCTCCAGGGGCCTGTACCTCACCCTGCAGAGTAAGAAGCAGGAATAGGAGAGGACAAAGGAAGACACTGGTTCACCTTCATATCCAGGATCTTCTGGAAGGTTTCTGTGTTGCAGTCCGTAAGAAGCTTGATGTAGTTGTCCACAAACACCACCAAGGGCTCATGAGGGGCCATCACCACCTACCAAGGGAGGGGAAAAGAATAAGCCCTCGGGAGAACTCTCAGAAGGCATTTGCTAGCTGGCCACCAAGAGGACCTGCAAAATTCCTTTGAGCAGGGCCGGATATTTAGCTCAGTGGTTCCAGCACCTGCCTTGCAAGTGCGCGCAAGCGCAAGGTCCTGAGTTCGATCCTATATTATAACCACATACAATGCTGGGCGTGGTGACTCACGCCCATCAGCAATCAATACCACATACCACAGTGCCGGGCGTGGTGGCTCACGCCTGTAATCCGAGTACTCGGGAGGCAGAGGCAGGAGGATTGCTGAGTTCGAGGCTTGCCTGGGCTACATAGTGAGCTCAGGGCCAGCCTGAACTACAAAGCGAGACCCTGTCTCAAAAAAAAAAAAAAAAAATTCTTTTGAGCAGCAATTACCCCAAACTCAAGAAATGTCTGATGCCTGTGTACTCTTTATAATCAATCAGAGTAATGATTCCAAAAGTTGCCAGATCATAAATATCACCTGAGTTGCCCCCCCCTAGTAAGGACTGAATTCAGGACCTTGCGTTTGCCAGGTTGGTGTGGTGTCACTGAGCTGTTTCCCCACCCTCCACCAGAGTTGCTTCTTAATGTACAGAATCCTACGTCCCTGAGGATTTTAACTCAGTGTCCTGGGAGACTTAATTATGGGACCATCTGGGAAAAGCTGCATCAGAGGTGGGGGAGGTATTTCACGAGTACAAGGTATTTGCTCTATTTCTGAGAAACAAGAAGCAAAAGGAACTGGGCCTCACATGAGAGGCAGGCGCTCTACTGCTGAGCTACACCCCCAGCCCAGCTGCTTCATTATTTTGAAGACCTATCATCTCGAACTTCATTTAACCTCATTCATTTTAACTACCAATTAATATACAAACAGATGGCATCACAACCCTGGGTTCATTTCCATTTGGTTTTGGAATGTTGCATCTGACTTTCTTCCCCAGCTGACTGATTTTGTGTTGAATTCTTGAGAATGTATTCTGTCTTCCCTGGAATAAGCCAGCCAGGGAAGGAAGCCATCAGGCAGCTTCTGGTGTTTTTAGGTCATGCCTCAAGGTTGTGCAGAAGCCACACTGGGTCCCACACTGTCTGCAGACCATGGCCACTTTTCACTCCTACTATCACTGAGTCATCCTGTGTGGAAAATGAGAGGCCTGCCAGGTCCAGGACTCTCAGACCTTAGCAGGATGGTGTTGTTTCTTCTCTGTCCTCCTCCCCTTTTTCCATGAGTACAAGCTGAAATCAAAGGCAGATGTGCTTAGCTGCAGACATCCTCAGCACTATCACCCGAAGTACAACCTTTTGTTAAATGAGGCTTTAAAAAACCCATTTGCTGATTAGATTCAGTTACTACAACATCTGTAAAAAGTTCATTTAAAGGTGCGAAGTATAGAAAGCCAAAAAGGCTTATGTGGAAGGGAAGAGCTGACAGCTGGGCCTGAAATTCCTGCTGAGAAGCAAAAGGATCCCTGACTGATACTCTGATTCACAAATGACAATACCACCTCACTCCCAAATCTTGGTTAAATCTGATTATGAGGGAATCCCATGACAACAGAGGATTCATTTGTCAGAAAGAATTACTGATCCCCAAGTAACTATCTGCTGACTTGCAATAATATCTGATGAGGCCACAATGTAGTCCAGACCAGGGATGTGGACAACCCTTTGAAAATGGGGATATGTCCTCCTGGACTTCAAGGTCCAAACTTCCTGGAATATGGGATCAAGTGAATAACCAGCCCCCTTTGACAGAATCCCTGAGGAAGCTGTAACCATCACCTTCAGGATCATCTCAGCCCGGGTCATGCCTTTCACAACAATCTTAGTGTAGCTGGCAGGTGCCTTCCTCACCACCTGTGAGCCAATGGAAGGGAGGTCGAGCAAGACCATCTTCAGGGAGTGGGTATCCAGCAGCAGCTGTGGGTCAAAGCAGAGTGTTACTACCCTAAGAAAGAAAAAGGGGGGGAGAGAGAGAGAAAGAGAAAGAGAAGGGAAGGGAAGGGAAGGGAAGGGAAGGGAAGGGAAGGGAAGGGAAGAGAAGGAAAGGAAAGGAAAGGGAAAACAAGCAGCTGGCATGAGTCTGGCACTGAAATGAATAGTATACATTATTTCAAGAACTTTGGGGACCTTAGCAATAATTTTTTTTTTTTTTACTTTTTGGAGACAGGGTCTTGCTTTGTAGTTCAGGCTGGCCCCGAGCTCACTATGGTGCCCAGGCAAGCCGCCGCGAACTCAGCAATCCTCCTGTCTCTGCCTCCCGAGTGCTGGGATTACAGGCGTGAGCCACCACGCCCAGCATTATATGTGGTAACCAGGGATCGAACTCAGGTCCTTACGCTTGCGAGGCAGGCGCCGGAACCACTGAGCTAACCCTCCGGCCCTATTTTTTTTTTTTTTGAGACAGGGTCTCGTTTTATAGTTCAGGTTGGCTCTGAGCTCACTATGTAGCCCAGGCAAGCCTCGAACTCAGCAATCCTCCTGTCTCTGCCTCCTGAGTGCTGGGATTACAGGCGTGAGCCACCACGCCCAGCTTTAGCAATATTTTAATTGCAGATGCATACATCCTAAAGTACAGCATTTTAACACATCCTTTAGCGAAATTCTTGCCCATATAGAAAAATGTGCCTTGTATCCATTGTTTGTCAAAGCAAAAGACTGGAAACAACCTAAGCATCTATAAAAAGCAGAATGAATAAACAAATTGAGGCATATTTATGCAATGGAATACGGTACTGAAGTTAAAATGAGTGAACACAAATAACATTCAACGTGTGTAAATCTCAAAAGACATTCCGTTGGGCAAAAACAGCAGGAGGGGAAATGGTATGTATAGTACGATTTATAGAAAGCTTAGAAATAAGCAAAACAAAACTACATATCACTTGTGAATATATACACATACACCAAACACACATGGGGATGTAAAACTCAAAATCAGAATAGCACTCGCCTCTAAGCACAAGGGAGGACAATGGCAGGGTGGGGAATATAGGGGCTTCAACAAATAACTGGTGATTTATTTTACATAAAAAAAAGATCTAAGCAAGCATGGGAAGATGCCCGATTTTACTGAGCTGAGTGGTGAGCAGATGTTTTTGATATTATTTTCTGTTTTTATTAACTAGAAATCTCTCTCTCTCTCTGCCACTTGAGGCCTGGGAAGGATTCAACTTTGTCTTCTATGTACCAAATTTTTAGAACCCCATCAAAATCAAAGCCATATCTTAGCATTTATTTGTTGGTGGGGGGGTGTCAAAGATTACATTTGAAAACATATCAGGGTACTTTTTATTTTTCTACAGTTTTTACTTCTCAGAGACACATTATATGCATGAATAATTGTACAGTCTTAAGCAACAGGAAGAGTTTTTAATGAACCAGACATAATTCTCCAATGTCTTTCATATCTTAAGGAGATATGACACTTTCATTCCCTGCTCAGCCACAATAAAATTCTGTTTGTATTAGACAGCTGAAGAGATGAAAACCTTGGTCTCAGGTTTTACACGAAGCAATGCAGTCCAAAAAATGGGAACTCTTGTGACAGATTTAGCAGCTGTCTTTGGAAATGGAGATTAAAAAGTTCCATTTATGGTGAAAGTCTGCTGTTTTTCACCTTTCAAAGTATCTATAACAGTTCAGCTTCTTAAGTTTGGGGCACCGGGCAAGAGGTGGCCATTTGCCAAGTTTATTTGCACCTCAGAGTCAATCTTTGGGATGGAGATGCTGGCTGAGCCTTTGAGAGGCTGAAAGGTTGGCTAGCATGCTATATGTGTGAAAGCACACTGGAAACCTTAGAAGGAGATCCTTACTCCTGAAAGAGCCGTCTGCAATTCTTGGGGGACAGCATGGCTTCTAGGAGGAATGGTTATCTTGAGAGACAAGAGAAAGGCACACTCCTGGAATGCAAAAAACCAAAATGTGCCACAGTTTTATTTATTTATTTATTTTTTGAGACAGGGTCTCACTTTGTAACTCAGGCTGGTCCTGAGCTCACTATGTAGCCCAGGCAAGCCTTGACTCAGCAATCCTCCTGCCTCTGCCTCCCAAGTGCTGGGATTATAGGTTTGAGCCACCACACCTGGCTACCTGTTACTTCTTGAGGGAAACTTCTTCATACATGCCAGCTGTAATAGAAATGGCCAAGTAGTATTTCAGTGGAGCTGTGCTAATTGCCAGTCTGGCCACCACTTGCCTAAGTTCTGGTTACTTTACATCCTCTTCAATACTTGGTAACATCAATATTTAAAAATTTTTAACCATTCTGCTGTGAGTTTAATTTATATTACCTTGATGATTCATTTGTCTATTTGCTTTTTTTTTTTCTTCTGAGACAGGATCATACCACGTAGTCCACCCTGGCCTTGAACTCTCAGTGTTTCTCTTGCCCCAGCCTTCCAAGTGCTAGGATTACAGTCATGTGGCACCATTCCAGGCTGGCATAGCTTCTTAATTTTTTGTGGTGCTGGGGATGGGATATTGTTTTTGTATGCCTATTTAAGATCCTTAGTCACTTTTCGGTTATCTTTTTTGAATTGATTTTTAGAAAGGTTCAACAACATATCCTTAGCGTAGGAATATTTTGTTATTCACACGTGTTTCAAAATACAGTCTCCTTCTCTGGCACACACA
>PVIC010052042.1:0-12292 GCA_004025085.1 Thryonomys swinderianus | reverse complement strand
TTTAATTATGGAGATATAGAAATACTGTGTGTTCTACTTAGACAAATCTATTTCTGGTTACCCCCCTGGATGGTGGCAAGAGAGTTCCTATAAGAGATTTAATCAAATCTTAAATTAGAGATAACTGAGATACCAAAGAAAGAAGCAGTAAGAGTCAGAATAAGTTGTGCAAATTATGTATTAAGAGAAATATTCAGGACGCTTCAAAATTCTAATGGCAGAGAAAAAACAGAAGGGATGTTCTACTCTGGAACTTTATAAAAAATAGGTCCTCTTTGTCAGGTGTATTTTAGAGTTTAAGTAATCTGGTGTAGGGATGGGTTTAGTTTCTATGTGTTTAACAAAATGTTTGATCTCTCAATAACTCAGGCAAGAAGCCAGAACATTATCATTCCTTTGAAAAGCTCATGGCCTGACTTTGTGTTAAGGGAAAACATATAGTTGGGCAGATCACAAGATACTTAAGACACTGTTGCTTTGCTCAGCAGCTCAAAAAGGATGCGGGAGAGCCCTGTTGCTGTTGTCTTCGGGCAACACCAGGGGTGAGGATTAATGGCTACGACAAGAATACAAACATTTTTATTCTGACACATTTTTTCTTTGCCTTACACACTAGTTAAAATATATTGTCTTTGATTGCATATTTCTTGTGACTTTTGTGCTACATTTGTAGAAGTACACCATTGTCTTCTCTCCCAGAAAAGCCCAATATGATCAGAGATGAGAGGGTCTCCTTTGAGAGGTTGAATGTCCTACATGCAGATTATTTTTCTACATTTTATATTACATGAGATTAACATGAACTAGAAGTCTTGTTGAGTTTTTATAGACACTTGACCATGAGATGAATCAAATAAGAAGTGGATGTAACAGGTAGAATTCATGAACTACTGGATCAGGTATCTTTGCTTTTGATGCAACAATTGCAAATAAGGCTCTACACTAAAATATACCTAACATGCATATGTAGAACACAGGTGCAAACATTCTCAGTATAGCAGGAATTGCAAGATTTGATGTGTAATAAGATTGAATTATCATTAATAGGTTCATTAATGACACGGCAAGTCTATATTATGTGATGTAGGGAAAAACCCAAATAGGCTAAATGTTGCATGTAGTTATGACAAATTCTCCAAAGTGTACAATTAAATGGCAAAACAAGCGGAAACATGCATGTGCATTTTATATACACATAGAAAATGTCTCAAAACATATTTGCTAAATCATTATATCTGGGTAAGTGAATGTGTTGTCTAATGATGTAGAAGACAATTTTATAATTTCTTGAACAATGTAATACTAATAAAAAGCAAATTTTTCTTGTTTTTACTCATGAGGCTATCCAAAGTCAATACAGCTGTATTTACAAACATAGTTTATACACCCCTGGAAAGATGAACAGGAAAGGAGTACTTCTCAGCTTCCATGGTAAACCCTAGAGGATTCATCTCTTCTGTATTTGAGGAAAAGGTTTGTTTCATACCTAGGGACCAAATTGTCTTCTTACTCTGTTCCTGTGGTAATCTCATTAGCAGAACAAGATTTCTCTTTCAGTAGTTCAGGGTGTTTGCCTCAACCTAAAATTTCCAAAGATGATGCATAATAAAGTCCCATGTTGCTCAAAGAAAACGTTCTGTTTAGTTACTGACCCCAAATCCAAGTTTCTTGCATGACTCTTGGGATTGCCTGGCATTGAATCAGCTGTTTCTTAGGCTTCCTGACTGAGTACACAAACCACAAGGTCTGCACCCCAGGCTATCTTCCTCTGAAGGACTGGAGGATCTTCCAAACAATGCTAACAGAAAACCATTAGCCTTTGAGGAATTTAAGTGACCAAATGATTATGCAGTCAGTATGGAGGAAAATGAAAAAATTGCTAAAAAAAATTAATGCCTCAAGATGATTCACTAGCAAGTATTTTAAAATGTTTTGAGGATTTGTCTACAGGGGCTTTGGAACCTGGATAAACATACTTTCTTGTTTTTATACAACTTTCTAGATTGAAGAGTGTTTGTTTTTCAGAGCTGAGCTGTTGCTGTACATCTTGCTAGGTGGGAATCCCATGAGCTATGAGGTATTCACAGCTTGACTCTGAGCTCTGTTTTCTCACTCTCTTCAAGCTGAGGGTACCCTATGACCTCTAAATTCTCGTTTCTTTTTACCAGCTACTTAAGCTACTTTCTTCTCCCTTTCTTTTCTTCATAAATTTTTTTGAGACAGGGTCTCGCTTTGTAGTTCAGGCTGGCCCTGAGCTCACTATGGAGCCCAGGCAAACTTTGAACTCACAGCAATCCTCCTGCCTCTGCCTCCTGAGTGCTGGAATTGTGATATGTGGTACTGACCGTTCGTGGGAGTGAGTCACCACACCCAGTATTATTGCATGTGGTTATCAGGGATCAAACCAGGGACCTTGCGCTTGCTAGGCAGGAACCTGAGCACCAAGCTAAATCTCCAGCCCCTTCTTCATAATTTTAAACACATTTTATTTCAAATTCTCTCATCTCTAATTCCTTTTTGTATCCTGGAGCTCTCTGGCAATACTACCTCCTCTACAGAATGCATAGTTCATGATGGTTCCCTAATACATCCTAGTGAGCTTCTCAGATGTGTCTCTCTCTTCTTCTGGGGTATTGATAATCTAGAAAAAAATTGAAAACTGAATTTGTAAGGCTATTTTATGTAAACTCTTCCATTAAATTCTCAGAACGTTACAAAGGAAACCTTATTGTCATCACAATGAAGATGGGAAATTTGAAATTAAAAGATGAAATAATTTTCAAAGCTTGCATAGCTGGAAAAGAACAGATCTGGGAAATGGCCGCACGTACGTGTCTCTAAGAAGCTCCAGCACAGCTCTGCTGATTCTTCCTGCCCTTGGGCGTACAGCTTGCCTTCACTGGGTTCTGAAAAAATTGGAGGGACTGAGATTACCACCTGAGCAGGTAAGAACGTAAAGTACAGATTTCTTAACGTTATAAAGTAAAATCTCCTCTATACCTTGAACTCTCAAGAGTTTTTAAAATTGGTACATTGTATTGATACATTATATATACATATCACAATTATAAAGATTTGGTTTTTTGGCAATTAAAAAGAAAAGCCACAAAGTTTGTATCAGGTGGATTTCAACTTCTTTTAAACTTTAATTTTGAGTTACCAGTATTGTATATCAGTTATATAAAATCTTTAAGAAATGTATACTTTGCAACAAGAAGTGTATTTCGTGGATCTTGTTTTCATAAATGGAAATCTTGCTGATTTCATATTCATTTATGGGGCTTAAAAGTAAAAATTATATAACATATAGTACCTTTAACTTGATAAATATCTAATTTCTTCGTTGAAGTTGAAATTACTGTTAACATAAATATGTTCACTGCTGACAAAAGCATAGTATGATTTTTCAATAGCAACACACAAAAAAGAAAATCAGTATTTTACACACATGTGCACACATACACATGAATATGTACACATTGACAAATCATGGCACTGTGATAGTGTGGAGCAATTGCACAATCATTTGTTTAGTAAGTGTCCAATGTCTAAAACTATATTAAAAATTTAATTAAAACAGTTTGCTGGGGATTTAGCTCAAGTGGTACCACACCTACCTTGAAAGCACAAGGGCCTGAGTTCAATCCCTTGGTACCACCAAAAAAAAAATTTTTTTTTAAATTAAAACATTTGTCAGTTTAAAATCATTAGTAGACACAGTTCAATAACTAGAGAAGTATTTTTCATTTCTGTGGTTGACCTTCATTGTCTCTGATGAACTGAAAATAGGACCTTAAATCTGCAAATGAAAGGTTCCAGGGCACATCCAGCCTGGCTGGCACTGAGGGCCTCAAACTCATCTGGTTAAACATTCACCACATCTGAACATTAAAGTTGCTGATACAACTGGATGTTTTTTTGTTGTTGTTGTTTGTTTGGTTGGTATCAGATATTGAACTCAGGACCTTGTGCTTGTGAGACAGGAGCCGGAACCACTGAGCTAAATCCCTTGCCCTGGTCCAGCTGTTTTTAAATGAGTCTGTTTTTGAATGAATGGTATTTGAAGTTTTCTGAAACAGGTAGCACTTATTTTTCCTAAAGATAGTGTTTCGTTTCTAAAGAAACATGATTCTTTGTACACTGCACTAGGGGCAGCCTGGCTGTGTAGCCCACAGCCCTAGGGTAAACTCAACCGCTGCACAGCGCTTTGGAGTGAGGCAACAGGCTTTACGATCTGCTGCTCTTGTGACAAGCCAGAACTGGGAACTCGGTAAAGGTGATTTCAATTACTGTGTGGTATAGTCTTCACTCCTGTGAAGTATTGTTCAAATCTTTGCCAGGTGATTGCACAATAGGGGTTACTGATTTGTACATAAATCTAGAGAACTTTTGCAGCATTCAGAATTATATAACAATGTTTATTTTCAAGCTAAACAACTTCCCTTAAGGTACTGCAGAGCAAATACAATGTCTAACAGAGCACAGGCCACTGGGCAAAATCAGAACATATTCAGAAAATAGGTGCAACTTGCCTTTGGTGCTTCTCACCTTAAAACTGTTTTTCTTATGCCAACCACTTCTACAGACACTTAGAAACACTAAGCTAATACGGACTGTTTAGAAGCTTGTAGGGCTGGGGATTTGACTCACTGACACCACTACCTTCCAAACATAAGGGCCGGTACTGATCGCTGGTACTGCAAGAAGTCTGTTTGTCTTTCAAGAGCATTTTCTTCCCATCCCCCACCATATCCATAGGCCAGGAATATTATGGGATTCCTTTCTCTTCCTCCCGCCCTCCCCTACTCTCTCATTCAGGTATATTTTCCATTATCATATTGTGACAACAGCACCTATGAACAAGTTCATTATGAATAGTGCCCTTTGCTCGATTCCAAAATGATCAGCTGGACAGTCAGTTCTCAAGGAGCTTTTCTTTTAGGAAATGATCCATTAATTTTCTCACACAATAGTGTTAATATCTGAAAACAAACTTTTTACATATCTTTCTGGAGCTGATCTTTTTTTTTTTTAATTTATTTATTTTTTTCAGGCTGGCCCTGAGCTCACTATGTAGCCCAGGCAAGCCTTGAACTCAGCTATTCTGTCTCTGCCTCCCGAGTACTGGGATTACAGGCATGAGCCACCACGCCCGGCCGGAGTTGATCATTTTAAAATCTGAAATGTCAACTGGATAAATAACTAATGATGATATTTCAGGCACCAGCCACGAAAATTGAAGGTTTTCATTTCATTTTTAAGATCTTTTTCTGAGAATCTCTTTAAAAAAAAAAAAAAAAAACTTAAAGAGACCAGCGAAGTCAAGTGACTAGCATTGATTTTCATTACAATGGCCATTTCGATGCATGGTTTGCTTTGATCCAAAATTGTAATTCTCTACAGGTCATAAAATCTCTGTAGGGCTATGTTTGGAGTTAGCCAAAAGGAAGGGAATTTTGGGGCCGGAGGGTTAGCTCAGTGGTTCTGGCTCCTGCCTTGCGGGCGCAAGGTCCTGAGTTCGATAGCCGGTGACCATATATAATGCTGGGCGTGGAGACACGCCCACCAACAATCAACACCGCATAGCATAATGCCTGGCGTGGTGGCTCACGCCTGTAATCCCAGCACTCGGGAGGCAGAGAAAGGAGAATTGCTAAGTTCGTGGCGGCTTGCCTGGGCACCATAGTGAGCTCAGGACCAGCCTGAACTACAAAGTAAGACCCTGTCTCAAAAGCAAAAAAAAAAAGAGGAAGGGAATTTTTGAGCCTGTGTTGGCCCTTAAATCATACAGTACAAGTCTCGGTCATGGCTACTGTGAACCTTTGACTGGGTTCTTTTCCACACTGTTTTATTGTGGTAACCTTGGGAAGATCACTAAGAATCCCTGTCTAAATATTCAGAGGAAGAATTTATGCAATTGTCTCCCCTGTTCTAGTTTCCTAAATAATGTCCAGGTCCTGCCTACAATGTATCATCTTATATCACTAGTGCCAAGTTTATTATGTCAAATTTCAATAAGATTTTCTACTTTTTCCTTAGAACATTATTCTCATTGTTAACTCTATAAGATGATCAGTTTTACTGCTCTCTGGCTCTGAAGTAGTGATGTAATACAGTGTCCTAACAACTGAGAATATAGGTAATTGTATTTTAGTCCTCTTTAGCACTGGAGGCTTAACTATTCAGTCAACCAGCAATAGAAGAACTTTTTTATTTATTTATTTTTTTTGAGACAGGGTCTTGCTTTATAGTTCATGCTGGCCCTGAGCTCACTATGGAGCTCAGGCAAGCCTCGAACTCAGCAATCCTCCTGCCTCTGCCTTCTGAGAGCTGAGATGACAGGCTTGAGCCATCAAGCCTGTCATTTGTGGTGTGTGGTACTGATTGCCGGTAGGCCTGGTATTATGGTATGTGGTTACCAAGGATCAAACCAAAGGCCTTGCATTTGTTAGGCAGGTGCCAGAACCACTGAGCTAAATCTCTGGCCCTAGAAGAGCTTTTTTAAACTTCATAAGATGCAGTTTTGAATTAGAAGAGTAAGAAAACAATAGCACTGAACAGTTATCCCAAGACTCTTATGAAATTGAGGGTATCTGGCCAGTGTAGAAAAATATATGTAAATTAAAAAGTATAAGAAGAGAGTTCACAGTAGTGGTGCTGAGTACACCACTGGATATGTGGGCTTTTGGATGCGCCTAGTGTTTCTACCCAGAGCAACATCGCTCCGCCAACATTGCTCAGCCTCTCATGTCCTACTGTAGGCATAGAAATGCCCACAAAAACTCACCCTAAATATCCCTGGGCATTGTGATCTAGATCACCATTTTTAAAGTTCATTATTATTATCTGCACATATTTTAAAATGAAATGATAATATGATGCCAGTAAAGAAAGTGGGAAAATTCAAAACTAGAGAAAATTACAACTTATTTCCACATTCCAATTCTTTGACGCCATGTTGTTTTCCTATTCCCTAATGGTTCCTTACACTTCATCTGGATTCTTATTCCTGTGACTGTACAATTTTAAAACAGTGTGAATGCCTTTATAACTTCTTACATTAGGTGGTCAGCTTCACTCATACATGCACAGCCATTGATTTCACTTAAACTCATTAAAAACTGGAAGCAAGGAACTGTCTTAATTTCTTGTACCCAGTCTAACACCCTTGACTTTCCCTCCTTTGTAGAATAGTACTCTTCCTTCTGTGTAAATTCTACTGATTTATAATTAATCTGCTCTTCATTTCTCATGTTATTTGCTGAACTTTTCCTCTTATGTGCAAAGGAATCACTCTCAGCACCATGAACATACTAGCTTAAAAAAGTTATGATAGGGCCAGAGATTTAGCTCAGTGGTTCCGGTGCCTGCCTCACAAGCACAAGGTCCTGAGTTCAATCCCGGTAACCACATCAATGCTGGGTGTGGAGACTCACGCCCACCAGCCATCAATACCACATACCACAGTGCCGGGCGTGGTGGCTCATGCCTGTAATCCCAGCACTCGGGAGGCAGAGGCAGGAGGATTGCTGAGTTCAAGGCTTGCCTGGGCTACATAGTGAACTCAGGGCCAGGCTGAACTACAAAGTGAGACCCTGTCTCAAAAAAAAAAAAGTTATGATAAAAATGATGATATGGGTGTTTTAGAGTAGCAACGGTAAAATCATGGCCAGAGGCTAGTTTTAAATATCTGCACATAGATTTTGAAGTAGTGATGGGAAGATATTTATGGAGACTAAGATCCGTGTGTTGGGGTATCTGTGGGGGGGGTGTCAAAGGTCTCTTGATAGATCTTGTTTCTTATATTGCAGAGAGAGTACTATATCACAATGAAAAACTACAGTGCTATCAGTGAGTTTATTCTTCTTGGACTGTCTGCTGACCCTGACACTGAAGCCATACTCTTTGTGTTGTTCTTTCTGATTTATTTCCTTACTCTGATGGGGAATTCCTTAATGCTGCTGGTGATTATAGCTGATTCTCACCTGCATACACCCATGTACTTCTTCTTAAAACAACTGTCCTTCCTAGACCTCTGCCACTCATCTGTTACAGCACCCAAGATGCTGGAGAATCTACTTTCTGAAAGCAAAACCATCTCCATGGACAAGTGTTTGGCTCAGGCCTTTTTTGTGTTTGCCACTGGTGGTACCGAGGCCTGTCTGTTGGCTGTGATGGCCTATGACCGCTACGTTGCCATCAGCTTCCCTCTGCTCTACGGCCAGATGATGAACAGCCAGCTCTGTGTCGGGCTCGTGTGGGTGTCCTGGGGCCTGGGCTTTGCTGATGCTCTCATCAATATCCTCTCGACTGTGAATTTAGACTTTTGTGACGACAAAACTATTCCCCACTTCAGTTGCGAGCTGGCTTCTCTCTTTCCTTTGTCTTGCTCTGATGCTTCAACCAACTTCACACTCCTGGTCTGCTCTTCCATCTTTCATTTCTTTGGAACCCTTGTTATGATTGTTTCTTCGTATGCTCAGATTGTCTCTGCCATCATGAGAGTCAGCTCCACCACGGGCAGAAGCAAGGCCTTCTCTACCTGTTTCTCCCACCTCACCACAGTGATTTTGTTCTATGGCTCAGGTTTCATCAGCTATCTCCTACCAACGTCAGGTTCCTCTCTGGAAATGATCTTTTCTTTGCAGTACAGTATGATCACCCCCATGCTGAATCCCCTCATCTACAGTCTAAAGAACAAGGAGGTGAAGGCCGCTGTGGGAAGACTGCTCAGAAAATATTTTTAATTTCTCACGTGGCAGACACAAGATCATGATGAAATGGCCACAGAACTGTTACGATAAATGATCAGATAGCGAACTTGAAGGAAAGTTTCTTGATTATCTCTGATGGGAGATGCCACCAGCAACACGACACCTTTTATTTTTGGGGAAATGATTGTGAAAAGGACAGAAAACTCCTTTGTATGACTGAGGTTTATTCTTATTCAGGGAAGGAGAAATGAATCAACTAACCCTCTTTTCCAAGGAATCATTTTACAAAAATGTTTTATTACTCCTATGTGTGAACATCTGTTACCACTGCCTGCTCATTCTCTCTTCACACTTCTTCTGATAATTATGTCCCAAATTCTAAGGAAAACTAATTGTCTCGGATTCTTACGGTAAACGAGGGGACTTATCTCATAACCCAGGTAGGTGGCCATTCTATCCCTTTCCCTTGCCAGTGCTCTAGGGCAACAAGCGAAACCAAGATCTGAGTCAGGTTATTCAGACTCTGTCTCTAGGAAATTAAAATGTTGGGCAGAAACAGAAAACAAGAAGGGAACCATTTGGGATAGACTCCACCTGATTGTGTTCCTACAACCCTTTTCCCCCCACAATGATCCTCTTTGGTGGTTTCAAATTTATTTTTCACAAGACCACCAAAGTGATGGGCACCTGTGCTGTAGCACAGAGGGGTCAGAACACGGGAGGGAGCCCTCCTACTCTACACCTGTGAAGTGCCTGTGAGCACTGTTTATGTAGCAGCCATAGGTTTGTGTCTGTGAGAGGCGGGGCTCAAGCCAGAGTATCCTCTGGAAGTCTTGTTGTGGAGGGTGGGTATACTAATAAAGGGCCCGATTCCTCCCTCCCTGATCTTAGTCATAATGAATAAATAAAAATAGTAATCATGTGACATCTCTTAAATGGTGCCAAGAAGTGAACTGAGTTCCTGTGGTAAGAAGATGTCCTCCTTCTAATCTCTGGGACCCACGAATATGCTCTAGTGTGTCCCTGAGTGGAGCAGATCACAGAAGTAGCTCATGTGTCTGCCAGGCATTGTCGCAGTTGTGCTTCTGTGTGGTTTCTGTACAGGGTGACACTATACTATAGCGTAGTACAGTACAGATGTGGACTTGCTGTATTTTGAGTGTGTGGTTAGTTTTTTTTTTTTATGCTTTACTTTGTAATCTGTGTCAAATGTATGTGAGATTCATTTTGCCAGACTAGGAATGAATCCAACTTAGGGACATTTTCCCAAAATGGAACTCATTTTGTAAGTTGAGACTTGCTGTATTATATTGCAAAAGAAATTTGGTAGATGTAATTGAGGTTCTAAAAATAAAAGTAGTCTGAATTGTCCACAAGGCCTAATAAAATTATATGAATCCTTAAAAGCACTGAACCTTCTCTATCTCCAGACAGGAAAGAGAAGGCAGAAGAAGTCTAAGAAAATATGAGATGCTCAACCCACCCCTACCGTTGTTGGCTTTTATGATAGAGGCAGGTCTAAGTCAGGGATTATGGACCACCTCTAGAAGCTTAGAATAGCATCATTCAACAGGCAGCAAGGAAACAGCAACCTCAGTTCACAGAACTGATAGCACTGAGTCCTGCCTGCAACCTGAATGAATCTGGAAGTGGTTCCCTCCCCAGACCTTTCAATTGAAGGTTGCTAACACCTTGATTTTGGCCTCATGCAACCCACAGGAGTGAAAATAGTTGCACTCAGACAGACTTCTGATCTAAAAAACCTTGAGATGTGGCCAGGGATTTAGTTCAGTTGTCCCAGCACCTGACTCAGAAGTGCAAGGCCCTGGGTTCGATCCCTGGTACAAACAACACCTTAAGATGACATTAGTGTCATTTAAGATGCTAAAGTTGCAGCAATTTGTTATTATGATACAAAGCTAAAACAGCACCTTACCTTTCATTATCCTGGTTAATCATTTCAACAAGTATATGAGATAAATTCTGTCATGAGTTTTTCTTTACTGGTGAGGAAACAAGACAGAGTATTTGTATGCTTGTTCAGAGAGCCACGGTGAGGAGAAGATGGTAGAGTCAGAAGTTAAACTGAGTAGTCAGAGCTAAGATACGCTCTCCATTTCTGAGCTGCCTCTGCATTAATTAAGTTTACAAGGCTCCTACATTCTTTCCACAATTATTTGCTACTACATTCAATTTCTTACAACCCAACAATGGTTATTGATCCTGAAACAGGTGTGATTTGTTGGGAACTTCAAAATTGAAAGAATTTAGAATTAGAAATCACTGTGCGGCTCTTCCTCTTCAATTCTGTGTTTGATTTGAAGGGATATCTCTCAGGGAAATATCATTATCCAGAGAGGTACAAAGTGAAATGAGGCATCCATTTTCACTGCTCATAGTATGCCACTATTCTATTAATAGCCATAATTTCCCATTAACGCTGTGAAGTAAATTCAAGAGAAAGAGGAAAGCTAAGACTACAGTCTTCTGTTTTCAAGACAATTATTTCATTTCTTTGGTTTCTACCTGATGGTGCAGGGTAAATTTCATGAAAATTTAGGATAAAAATCCTTGCTATTCTAACCATGAGGAGCAAAGGCTACATCAAACTAACTCAGAGATGGATTCAGTGGCCTCCTGAGTTACATCATTAGTTGAACTTACTATCACACCAGGTTACCTGTGAAAGGATTAGGCACTAATTAGGGAATTACATCATCTCAACAACTGCGTCATGACATAGCAGGACATTCAAACGATCTGGGGAGCTGTGTACCTCCAAGCCTCTCTAACAATATCGCCTCTCTTGTCGCAGCATATTTTGTCTCCCTAATGGGAGAAAGCTAGTATTTTCCCCTAGGTTGTTCATTTAAGGGCCAGGGTTCAAAATGAATATAATTGATAAGGTGAAATCAGAATCAGAGAATTATGCCTAAGAGAAATAATAGAAATAGATTAACTGATTTACCCAGCAACCCAGGAAATATTTCTGGGAGTAGATTTTTCTTAACTGAGAGAGTAAATTTAATTGTGATGTCCTATTTCTTAAAAATAATTTTGTATACGTGTATTTACAGACATCATTTTATCTAAATTCTTGAATGTGTTTATATTATACAACATACTTTTGGTGTTTCTTTTTCTTTGACTTTCCACTCTTTGCATATGTTCTTAAGTAACTCATATTAACCATGGGGTAGATATCGTTCTAGCTTTTCTCTGGGTTTATTTATGCACAACTAAGTACTATACATGCATGCACCTGTAAATACATACATAAAAGAGCTTTTCAACTCTTTTAAAGAATCTAGATAATATGAGACTTTTTATTTATTTATTAGTACAGATTTGTATGCATAAGGATCGCATACATCCTAGGGCATCTGTACCTGTACATAATGTCTTAGTTATTGTTTTTTTCTCATTCCTCTACCCTCCCTTCAACCATTCTCCTCCCCATTGACGAAAGCTCTGTTTCTATTTTTCTCTTCCATTCTCTTTTTAAAATTCCTTTTCCCTTTCTTCCCATACCCATCCTTTTCCATTTGAATATTTTGTTCTGACTCCCTGATATCTAG
>PVIC010052041.1:0-12327 GCA_004025085.1 Thryonomys swinderianus | reverse complement strand
CTCAGCAATCCTCTTGTCTCTGCCTCCCGAGTGCTGGGATTATAGGCGTGAGCCACCACATTGTGGTATGCGGTGTTGATTGTTGGTGGGCGTGTCTCCACGCCCAGCATTATATATGGTTACCGGGGATCGAACTCAGGTCCTTGCGCTTGCGCGGCAGGCGCCGGAACCACTGAGCTAACCCTCCGGCCCTGGAGAGTACTTTTAAAAACCCAGATTTTACCCAAATCTAACAGAATAGTGTGTATATTAGGAACATAATGAAGATTGGGGGAGGGGAAGACAAAAATCATAAGAAAGCTTGCATAACTAAAGGTGCTTGATAGAGAAATGAAAGTTTGGTTACTGAGAGAAAAAAATAATATATGTGAGCTAACACAGTGCTAGTCTCTTCAGGTTCTCTATGCACAAGATAACTGAATAAAATTAAAATATGAATTAATACTTTTCCTGCTTTAATTCCTTTTAGGAGCATTGTAAAGGCATTAACAATAATTGAAAACTGAATACTTCTTATCAAAATAGCAGTAGACCAAAGGTGGTAGCACGTGACCAGAGAATCTGAAAAGGACGTGGAAGATCCCATAAGTAGAGAAAAAAACATGCCAAGATTTTAAATGATGGAATTACTGGGTTATCTTACGTATTTGACCGAGTTTTCCTTTATATTTTGACACTTATTTAATGTTGATATTTTGTAGCTTATTAGAAGTCATTTATGTGATTAACATGCCATTTTTTTGAATGGACAAGTCTGTATTTTACTGAAAGGCCTCAAAAAGAGTTTGATCAGAGTACTGTACTTTTGTCTACTTGCCATGTCCCAGTAAGGTTAGGATCCTCTGCTTACTTCATGCCAACAAGGATTCAACCTGGAACAGATTTCCAAAGTCCTGTAAGATGTAGGAGCAACCCACAACTTGCTGTAGAACTACATATTATTTCAATGGCTTAACTACTAATAATTCATTTCCCTGGAATATTTAATTGAGATAAAACTTTAGGTGCTGGGAAAATTAAAATTGTTTAATTGTTGCAGAGTTTCTCTCACACTAATGATGGCCAGTGGATGAGCTGTGAAGAATGTGTGAATTTTAGCCCTAATAAATTTCATTCTAATAATTAGGATAATTTAAATATAATGGGTTATCATAGGCCTAAGACCTGTATTGAAAGGATAGTGTCACCTAATGACATCCATTTTTAAGGCCATTAGTAATAGATGACTAGTAAGTCAGCCAGTCCCCTGGGGAGTAGTACATTAGTACTTTTAGCCCACAGGGTCAATTAGTAAATGGTGGCTGTGATGCATTTCCTCACCTCAGAGGAGGCTCAGGGAGCTATTGCCCCTCTGGACCATAATTTCTACACTAAAAGGATTTGACTAAATAAGTACAGTCTGATGTGTTTCAAAGGACTTTGTTGAGTATCAAAGAACAATTTCTTAGAAAAGAATTTGTGCTTTGCAGAGGTTGGATTGAAGGCTATACGAGCTAGAATTCCTATCTCTTCTTTTGTTATAAACAGATATCTTGTTATTTTGACCTTTTCAAGAAGCAATTTGTTTTGCATAGTAATGCTATTTTCCTCAGCTAAATGGCTCTATAACAACTGAGGGAGAGACAGAATGGGCAATCAGTCATGACAGAAAGTGTTGAAAATGGCACATGCTCAGGCTGATTAAACTAGGAAACATTTCTCTTGCTGAAATCTGATAACTGGAGTTTTATCAACATATGATAGTACCCTGGTTATATCAGAATCCTATTATATCACTTATTTCTAATTAATGTGAAAGAGCCACAATAGTAGTTTTCCCGTGTTTCACATTAGACTTATCTGTACTAGAATTTCCATCTGGGTTTATTCAATAGCTTTAGAAGCATCATATATTTATGAAGTGATATTTTAACTTTTATTAAATATTTTATTCCAAGGAAACTTATCTTGGTGACATTTATCAAGGGAGATGTTATGATGATATTTAAAGTCTACAGACAGGATTTACAGTAAAATAATCTGGGTGTCTTGTATAATAAGCAAAATTAAATCAATATTAAAAGAAGGGAAATATCTTGAGCAAAAATATTTAGGGTAGGGCCGGAGATTTAGCTCAGTGATTTGAGTGCCTGCCTCACAAGCACAAGGTCCTGGGTTGGATCCTGGTAACCACATACAATGCTGGGCGTGGAGACTCATGACAACCAGCCATCAATACCACATACCACAGTACTGGGTGTGGTGGCTCACACCCGTCATCCCAGCACTCGGGAGGCAGAGGCAGGAGGATTGCTGAGTTCGAGGCGTGCCTGGGCTGCATAGTGAACTCAGGGCCAGCCTGAACTACAAAGTGAGACCCTGTCTCAAAAAAAAAAAATTAGGGTATTCAGAAAGGTTGTAAGATTTTTTATTGTTAAATTAATAAAGACTACAGTTCTAGTTTCATAAAAGTTAGTTCTCTCCTCCTACAACAATAATTCTCAAAATCAGAGCCAAGGATGCCTCCATGCTGTTTGTTTAAAAGGAAAATTACTAGGTACTATCTCTAAATTATTAAGTCAGTCTCTGGGAGGATTGGTAGGAATTTTCATATTTAATGTTTCATGTGATTTTTTGCATACTAATATTTGAGACTTTTTGTTCCAAAGAGCATCAAGACATGCTGATAGAAAATGTAGCTAGATCTTTGGGCTTAAAATAGTCATGGAAACATATGAATACAAGGATCATGAGTTTGTCAAATCGTTACAAAAGTTATCAGAACTGACTGTTTAATTAGAGCAAGAAATCCCATCAAGTTGTATGGCAACCATGCTTAGGAGAAATTTTAATAGCCAGGAGTCTGAAAGGAAAAGGAGACAAAATATCTGGCCATTAGAAAATTGTGTATATAAGACTGGTACTAGAGAACAAAGAAGTGGGAGGAGAGAAGAAACATTAATACTAGTCACTGATGGATGTTTTTTAACAGTCAAGGACAGAGTCACCCATGAAACTGAGCATGTGGCTTTGGCACTGCATTATCAACAAAATATCCAAAGATGAGAGGGTTTACAAGCAGAGAAGCTATAGAAGCAGGCATAAATACGTGAATCTATCAAACTGAAAATGCTTTTGTATATCTAGAGATACAGTCAACACAATTCAAAGTCAGTCTATGGATTAGGTGAGAACATTTACAAGCTATCTACCTAATATGTGGTAATATCCAAAATATATAAGGAACTCCTACAACTCAAAAGCAATACATTTAAAACAAAACCAACAAATTAAATATGAACAAAATACCTGAATAGGTGTTTCTTTAGCCGTAAAATGGAAAAAAGGTATATAAAATAGACGACGTCTTTAATCATCAGGGAAATGCATATTAAAAGCACAAGATTTCAGCTCACTCCTGCTGGAATGGGTATGTCTTACAAAAATTACTATAGCAAGTGTTAGCAAGCATCTGTAGAAAAAGGAACCCTGGCATATTTTTAATAGGAAGGCAAACTGGCACAATCATTATAGTAAAACACTATGAAACTTCCTTAAAAAATCAAAACTGGAACTACTGTATAGTCCAGCAGTGCCTCTTCAAGACACACACAGGCAAAGGAAATTAAATCAACATGTAAGAGAGATATCTAAATGGCCACGTTCACTGAAACATTATTCACAATAACCAACTATGGAAAGAAACTAAATGTCTTTTGGTGGATGAATTGATAAATTGTGGTATACTATGAATATTTTTTAAACACGTGCAAAATAGGAGAGTAATCAAGGGATGGGTAAAAGTTGAAGGGAAAGGGGCTAAGAAATTAATTGGATTGTGTTACGTACGTGTTCTAACTGTGCACAAGGAATGTAAACGTGCACTGCACATAATGTGCTAATAAAGAAAAAATACATGAAAATATTCATAAAAATAAAGAAAATCTTGCCATTTGAGACAAGGTAGATAGAATCAGAGGAAATTATGCTGTGTGAATAAGAACACAGAAAGGCAAATGCTATATAGTATCTCTTACATGTAGAATGTAAGAAAAGTCTAATACATAGAAACAATGTAATAATGGTAGTTATCAGAGGTAAAAACAATAGGGAAAGGAGAGGAAAGTAAAAATATAGAGTTTCAGTAATGTAGAGTGAGTAAATTTATAGACCTAAAGTACAACACAAGGACTGTAGCCAAAAACATTGTATTTATACTGGAAATTTTCCAAGTGAGTTGACTTTAGGTGTGTTTTACCTCAAATAAAGCAAGATGATGCATATATTACATTTCTTACATATAGTCATCATTTCACTATGTAGAGACACATGCTGTTTAGATATAAGAACACATTCTTGGTGTCTTTGTTACTTTTCTCTTGTTGCTGAGGGAAAATACCAGACGCCCAACGTGAAAGGAGGAGAGGTTTATTTGGCTTATAGTTCGCAGAAGTTTCAGTCTATAATAGGCTGGCTCTATGCCCGGGTGGCAGAAGGGCCACAGTTCATGCTGGCCTGAAGGTAGCAAAGCAACAAGGGACCTAAACAGCATCTTGAGATTTTTTTTTACATTTTATTGGTACATTATATATACACATCACAAATATACACCACATTGATATATACACATCACAAATATACACCACATTGTACCAGTATATGACACAACTTACTTCTCATTTTCCCCCTCCCCAAACCACTGAACCTCCCCCACCTCTATATACTCAAGCATTCTTTCCTTTTTTATCGTCATTTTTTCTTTCTTCATTATTTACCCCTAAGCCCCACTACCCTTTGAATATTTACTATTTCATAATATCAATTGTTCATTCTAGAATACATTTATAGCTTCAGTTCCTCATATCAGAGAAAATATACAATATTTGCACATCTGTGATCTATTTATTTCACGTATGAGTATGTCCTGAAGGTACGTCCATTTGAGTATAAGTGATCCAATCTCATCATTCTTTATGGCAGAGTAATACTCCATTTTATTTAAAAAAACACATCTTTATCCAGTCTACAGTTGATGGGCATTTGGGTTGTTTCCAATTCCTCAGACAAAGGGCTACTATCTAGAATATATAAAGAGCTTAAAAAAACCATTCCCCCCAAATTTAAAGACCTAGTTCAAAAATGTGCATCTGAAATGAACAGACACTTTTCAGAGGAAGAAGTAAAAGCAGCTAAGAAATGCTCACTGTCACTGGCCATTCAAGAGATGCAGATGAAAACAACTCAGATTTCATCTTACTCCACAAAGAATGGCTGCTATCTCGAAATTAGCCAGCAACAAACACTGGCAAGGTTGTGGAGAAAAAGGAACCCTTCTCCAGTGTTGGTGGAAATGTAGACTACCACAACCATTATGGAGATCAGTGTGGAGATTCCTCCAAAAACTAGGATTAGAGGTCCCATTTGACCCTGCTATTCCCCTGCTGGGGATATACACAAATGATTACAGGATTTCTATCACAGTGACATATGTGCACCCATGTTTATAGCAGCTCAGTTTGTGATACCTAAACAGCATCTTTGTCCCCTTTTATCTCATTTAGATTACTTAGGCCAGATAGCACTCACACTCTTAATACCAGTACCCCACATCCATGTCCCTTTATTTACATTAAATTTATTGTGATCTTGCCATTCCTAAGCCTGGTCAAGCCCAACTATTGCTACATCCATGTCCCTTTATTTACATTAAATTTATTGGAATATTTTTGTATACTTTATAATCACATTGATCACTGGGCATATTTACCTGTATATGATATATCTTGCTTCTTATTTTTCCCTTTCCCCTTCCTTCCATTCTACCCCCTCACCTCTCCCTATTTATAAAAACTTTGTCTCCCTTTTTTCCTCTTTTTCTCATATTTTTTTTTCCTTTCTAAATGAAATGAAGTACCTCTCAGCCATAAAGAATGACAAACTAGAGACTAGCTAAATGGATACACATTGAGACCATACTCTTAATTGAAATAAGTAGGACAATACTCTTAAGTGAAATAAATATGTGTAAATCCCAAATAGTTTCTCTGGTGTTAGAAACTGAAAGTGTAAATAAAGACCAAAACGTATAAAGGATAATGTCAAATAGGAAGAAAAGAGCTGTCCTTTTTAACACTGAAACTTTGTGACCCCTGTTCATGTTTTTTGGTTGATGTCTTCCTGAGAAACTGATGAAAAACTCTTGACATCTGCTAGGACAATAATCCTCTTCTGACATGTCCTTATTGTCTGAAAAGGTAGAATTCATATTAGCATGTTTGGAAATCTGAAGAAATTTTCACCCTACACTTCTTGATGCTTTAGCCACACTATGTGGGACCAAAAGTGGTCTAAGTACTACTTCTGTTACAGCTGGCAGATACTCCCATACTCCATCCCATCTTAGAACGAAATAGCTAGAAGCAGCCATATTAGATTCCTTTATCAGAATACATAGTATTTCTCAGAAAACCCATAAAAGTTAGCAAATCCTTGAAATATTGAGTGATTTAGTAGGAAAAGTCTCAGGAAGAGGGTCAAGAGGTTTGGGTGCCAATCCAAGATTGAACCATAACATATTTCTGATGTTTGCCCTCTATGTACAGAGCCAGTTTGGTGCCTTCTATGAGGTTAGATTAATATTTAATTATTTCTCAGTATCAGCTGGGTCATTATGGGAGCCTATAAAATGCCCATGCAACATAAATATTGCAAAGAAAAATTATCCTTGGATGGCATCTGCTGTAATTCTAAAAATAAATGCTTAAAACTGAGCAATACTAGGATTCCTAGGGTGAATGCAATAATATTGAAGTGTGTGTCACAGTGCTGGGGTTAAATATGTTCCTGAAGCTGAAAGAAAAGGTGGTATTTGCCCTCCCTTTCCTTGTAGTGTCTCTTGGAAATCTGTTTTACAGAATGATGTCTGACATATTGCTTGGCTTTTTAAAAAATTCTGTTTGTTCTTCAAATGCCAACAGAGTTATAAGGAAGGCAGAGCTCCAAGTTAGATCCCAGATTAGGTCCTTAGGTTGAAGGATGGAAAATATGGAGTGCTTGTTTTCTGAGGCATCTACTTTCATGCTTTTTTTTTCTATGTCTTTGGGGAAGAGGTCTCTAAAGTTCTAGCAGCCAGGTACAAAGTTTTGGAGTACCTATATTTAGGGTCATAGGTCCAAACTGAGCTATTCTTCAGAGAAAATATAAGGGCGCAACCCCATGGCCTGGCTTCCCCCTATTTATTAGTAGCATCAGTGTAACTAATAAAATTTTACTAATCCACTCATACTATATATCTTGTTGGTTTCATATATTTTTTTACCTAATTTTTAGATTTAGCATTTGGCTAAAAACATGGTAGGTTGTAGTTGAGGGATGTCTTCAGCACTGGGAAAAAGAGGCAGTACTAGATGTGACTGTATATGTTTTATTTCTGCTCAGCTTCATTACATTGTAGTAATTCTAAGTTTAATTTATGCCCTTATAGTTACTAAAATTTAGGAAGATTTTTGTACTTAGTCACTGATTTTCTAATATATATGCAAAAGAAGATCTTAATTATAAAAGATCCGTTTACTTCCTTCTGTCCCTTATCTCTATTATAATCTACAGCTATAGTGAAAGCAATGTATTGAGTACTGTTTTGGGAGTCATTGTATATTTAACATGTAATATTGCATTAAGTCCCCTGAATAACACTCTAATGGAGGTGTTATTGTTTATTTAATTTTATAAATGAAGACATTGAGTCTGTGAGAAATCATGTAAACTTTTAAAGGTTTGAACAGTAAGTTGAAAAACATTTTCAAATCTATATCTAATTCTTGTACTAGTATTCTAAATTACTGCTCTACATATACTGCTCTTACTCATATGTGAGTTATTCTGGATCCTAAAGCGTTACTCACATGAAAATGAAACATACACAGCAAACTTTGGTAACACTGGCAGAAAATTATTGTTGTACATACATAAAAGAATGATAGATATGATAAACAAAAATTCTGGGTTGTGTCAGAAGCCAAAGTGTTTCTGGTAGCAAACAATTATTTTTTTTAATTAGTAACCAGCACAAAATAGGCCTACTGATACTACAGACAAATTACTTTAAAGACTGTTCAGTAGGACACATATTTGGTTTACATAGGCATTTGTAAATCATCTCCCCAAACTAACACTTCAGTATAAAGTCAAGGAAAGATCATTATCAAAAATGGAAATAATAAACATAAATAAAATCAACCTCAACAAAAAACTGTTAGACCTTTTTAAACTCTTCCAAATTTTATGATTAAGTGATTAAAATTTGGTAATAGTTCTGGGGATAGTGCTGGAGAAATGAGTATTTTAAACTGCTGTTGATAGAGATGGAAACTGGTAATTCCTTTGTATGAGGGTATTTATAAAAAATTTCAATTAAAATCTGACACCCTTTATATAACAATTTGACTTCTAGAAATTTATCAGATGCATAATAAAAATCTATGTATAAGTATTCTCATTTGTTAAATCTTCAAAATCATCTAAATTGTTACTAAAAGAAGTTTTGTTAATTCTGCTGGGATATGTGGCCATTAAAATGCTACATGAGTGCATTTGTTCAACATCTCTGGTCATTCGAGAGATGCAAATGCATTTGTTGATATAGAAAGATATCTCTATCTCCACTCTTAGTTCTGCTATTTGTTTTTGAAGTTTTTTGTATATATTTGAGGTATAATTCATATTCCACATAATTCACATCACATAACTTAAAAGTCATTGTTTTAAAATGGACAAATCATTGTTTTCAGTATATTCCTATAGCTGTGTAACCATTATAGCTTTTCTTCCCTCATACCCATTAATTGAGTCTCTTCATTCCCCCTTACACTAGCTTCTGGTAAGCGCTAATGTACTTTCTGCTTGTATGGACTTGAAAATTCATGACATTCCATATAAGTGGAATCATATGAAAACTTGCCTTTTGTTTTTGGATACCTTTATTTAAAATAATGTTGTTAATGTTTACTTGTGTTACAGTGTGTATCTGAATTTAATTTCTTTTATGGTTGGTTAATACTCCGTGGTATGGATATACCACTTTAGTTTATCTGTTCATTAACTGATGAGCACTTTAATTGTTCCCAGTTATTGGCTACTATGAATTCTACTATTAACTTTTGGTGCAAGTTTTCTCTTGACATTTTGAATTCTTTTGATCAGATATTTTGAAGAGTGGAATTGCTGAGTTGTATGTTAACTTTTTTGATCTTTCGAGAAATATCTGGTCTTGATAGTTTATATAATCTGGGTATAACTGATTTACAGATAAAGTGTTTCAGAAATATTTTTTTCTAACTTTATGTTTTGTATTTTTATTATCTTCAGTTTTCTTTGATGTTCTTAGAAAGGTTAAGTTTTTAATTGAGTTTATTTGTACATTTTAAATATACATTATTATCATATTCGTCATTGAGAGTTTGTACCTATACACGATTTACCTTGATTCTCCTGTTGCCCATTCCCCTGCCCTCCCTTCAACTCTCCCTTTATATATGTAAGCTTTGCTTCCATTTTGTCCTTTTTACTTACAATTTTTTTCATTCTGTTCTTTGATTTCCTCTGTCCCTCTTTCCCCTTTGAAGATGTTCTTCCTATTTCACAACACATGTTGTACAATTTGTACCTCATTTACATCTCCAGCTTCTCATACTAGAGAAGCGATATGGTATTTCCACATGTGTATCCTATTTATTTCACTTAGGAGAATAGCTTCAAGTTATATCCATTCAGCTATAAGTGTCTCTATCCTTCTTTATGGCCAAGTATTACTCCTTTTACTTAAAAAAAATACACAACTTCTTTATGCATTCCCTAGTTGATAGGCACTTGGGCTATTTCCAAGATTTAACTATTACAAACTGAGCTGCTATAATCATAGAGGTAATATGTCATTATGGTATGATGTTTTTAATTCTTTTGTATATATGCCCAGGAGGGAAAAAGCAGAGTCAAATGGGACCTTTAATCCCAGTTTTTTGAAGAATCTCCATACTGATTCCACAATGTTTATAACATTCTACATTTCCACCAACAATGGAGAAGGGCTTCTTTTTACTCACAACCCTGCCAACATTTATTATTGGTTGTTCTTTTTTAAATTTGAATCTTTATTGGTACATTATATATACACATTGCAATCACACACAATATTGTGAATTTGTACCAGTATATGACACAATCTAATTCTCATTTTTTCCCATTCCTCCACCTTCTGCAACCCCTTCCCCTATATACATAAGGTTTATTTCTCTTTTTTATTACCATCATATTTTTCTTCCCCTTGTTACTTACCCCTACACACCATTTTCCTTTAAATATTTTCTATTTCACAATATCTACTACATATTCTAGAGCCCATTTACATCTTCAGTTTCTCATACCAGAGAAAAGATATGATATTTACACATCTGTGACCTATTTATCTCACTTATGAGTATGTCCTGAAGTTACATCTATTTGAATATCAAACATTCAAACTTATCATGCTTTAAGGCAGGGTAATACTCCATTTTATAGGAAACCACATCTTTATCCATTCTCCAGTTGATGAGCATTTGGGTTGTTTACAACATTTAGCTATTACAAACTGAGCTGTTATTGGTTGATTTTTGATAGCAGCCATTCTTTCTGGAGTGATAATGGAATCTCAGTGTTATTTTAATGTTCATCTCTCAAATGGCCAGTGATGTTGGACATGTTTTCTTAATTTTTGCTACTTTTCCTTCTTCATTTGAAAACCATCTGTTCATTTCAGGGGCCTATTTATGGATTAGGTCTTTTAATTTGGTGCCTCTGATTTTTTTCATTTCAAACTTTTTTCCTACATTGTAGTTTGTCTTCTCATGCTGTTGGTGACTTCTCTTGCTGTGCACAAGCTTTTAATTGATATTCTAGCTTTTAATTGATTCTTTCTGCTAGTTCTCACGGTACTGAGGTTTTATTCATAAAGTCTTTCCTCATGCCAGTGTCTCCAAGAGTTCTTCCTACTCTGTTTTCCTACAGTTTTAATGTTTCTTTTTTGATGCTGAGATTTTTTTAAATTTTAGTTTAGTTACAGTGAAAGATGTAGGTCTAGTTTTAAAAAGGTTATTGTTATTTCCCTCAAAATTTCATAGTTTTAGTTTCTATGTTTAGGTCTATGAACCTTTTTGAGCGAATTTTGTATATGCTGTTAGGTATGAATAAAACTTGTTTTTAAATATAAAGATATCCACTTATACTAGAATTAATTCCTTTATCCTACATCAAAAGTCAGTTCATTAGTCTGAGGGTATAGTTCAATGATAGTGACCATTTTGCCTAACATGTAAACCTGAGATGGGCAACCTAATGAGACCCTGTCTTAAAATTTTAAAAATCATATATTTTTGAGAGAGAGAGAGAGAGAGAGAGAGAGAGAGAGAGAGAGAGAGAGAGAGAGAGAGAGAGAGAGAGAGAGAGAGAGAGAGAGAGAGAGAGAGAGAGAGAGCAAAAAAGACAGAGAGAGAGAGAGAGAGAGAGAGAGAGCAAAAAAGACAGAGAGAGAGAGAGAGAAATTTCCCACACATAATCACCAACATTATCAATGTTCATCAAGGTGGTCATTTGTTAAAATTAATGAAGTTGCCATTTCTATGCACTTTAGTTCTATTTTTCAGCTTTGCCAATGGATACTGCCTTTGGAACAGTTGTGAGTAAGTGTTGTAAGAGTGGGCATATTTGCTTTGTTTTGGATATTCAGAGGACACTTAAGATGTCTTACTGTCAAGTAGGCAAAATATAGTTTCCTCAGGTTGAGAAAGTTCCTTATAATCCTGTTTTGGTGAGAGATTTTACTAGAAATGTAAGCTAGATTTTACCAAATGCTCCTCTGTGTTCATCAAGATTTAAGGTATATATAAGTCACCTAGGGTTTTTGTTAAACTTTTTTTATTTAATCAGTCTGACATGAGTCATTAGCCTGCAACTCATTGTTGTTACTGCTGATGGTTTACATTTTGAATAGCTGGGATCTACTGTATACCTCTCTGGCTTCAGGAAAAACCATGATGGAGAGATAAGACAGAAAAAATAAGTGGACAAAAGTAGAGGATGAACTTTGAGTGAGGGTTAGGAAAGGAGAGTGTCAAGACTGTGCAAATGGCCACCAGTTTTGGGTTTACTTTTTTTTTTTAATTGAATTCTTTATTGGTACAATTTATATACATCTCAAAATCACATATAACATTGGGAAATTTGTACCAGTATATGCCACAAGTTAATTCTCATTTTTACCCATATCCCTACCCACTCCCCCCTCCTCCCCCCTTATACATGCTCTTTTATTTT
>PVIC010052040.1:0-12293 GCA_004025085.1 Thryonomys swinderianus | reverse complement strand
ATAGAGTGGAATATTTCTATAGGAAACTTGGTGTGGGAATGTGATGAGGAGAAGGAATAAATATGATACAGAAAGAAAATAAAAGAGCATGTATAAAGGGGGTGAGGAGGGGGGAGTGGGTAGGGATATGGGTAAAAATGAGAATTAACTTGTGGCATATACTGGTACAAATTTCCCAATGTTATGTGTGATTTTGAGATGTATATAAATTGTACCAATAAAGAATTCAATTTAAAAAATGAGGTGGCTTAGTATATCTGGACTTGTTTCTGCATCTTCTAGTCTGTTCCACTGATCCTCAGGTATGTTTCTGTGCCAATAAGTGTGCTGTTTTTTTTTTTTTTAAATCACAGTGGCTTTGTAGTATAGTTGCAAGTTGGGGATTGTGAAACTCCTGCCATGTTTCTGTTGTCTAGAATTGCTTTTGTTATTCTAGGTCTCTTCTGATTCCAGATCGGTTTTTGGATTATTTTCTCTAGTTTCACGATATATGCTGTTGGGATTTCAATCGGGATTGCATTGAATCTGTATAGCAGTTTTGGGGAGTATGGCCATTTCCACTATATTTGTTCTTCTTACCCAGAAACAAAGGATGTCTTTCCATTTTTCTGATATACTCTTCAATCTCCTTTTTCAGACTTCTGTAGTTTTCAAAGTAAAGGTCTTTCATCTCCTTTGTTAGATTGATTCCTAGGCATTTTGGATGTTATTGTGAAAGTAATTGTTTCTCCAATTTCTCTGAGTGTGTGTGTGTTATTTGTGTATAGGAAAGCTATTGATTTTCAAGTGTTGACCTTGTATCCAGCTACTCTGCAGAATTTGGTGATTAAGTCTAGTAGTCTTTTGGCTGAGGTTTTTTTTTTAAATAGAGTATTATGTCATATGTGAATAGTGACAGTTTAACTTCTTATCTTTATTCTTCAATTTATATTCTTCTTCTGTTTCTTTTTCTTGTCTAATTGCTGTGGCTAGTGTTTCCAAAACTATAGGAGTGGTGATCTTTCACCATACACCAGACTGCAATCCAAGTGGATTAAAGATCTAAATACTAAAACGAAACACTAAACCTGCTGGAAGATAGGTTAGGTAGAACTCTTGGAAACACTGACATAAGGAAAGGCTTTATGAACAAAACCTCAGTAACATGAGAACTAGCACAAATAACCAACAACTGGGATCTTGTCTCATTATAAAGTTTTGGCACAGCAAGAAAAAAACAACAGCAGAGCAAAAAGACAACCTACAATATGGGAAAATATTTTACCAGCTATTCCTCAGGCAAAGGTCTACTATCTTGAATATATAAAGAACTGTAAAAACATCAGACACTCCAAATTTAAAGACTCAGTGGGCATCTGAAATGAATAGACAGTTTTCAGGTGAAGAAATAAAAACAGCAAAAAACATATAAAAAAATGTTCAGCGTTGCTGGTCATTCAAGAGATCCAAATAAAAAGAACATTGGGATTCTGCCAACTCCAGAAAGAATGATTTCTATCAAGAAATCAGCCAATAACAAGTTCTGGTGGGGCTGTGGGAAGAAAAGAACCTTCCTTCACTGTTGGTGGGAATGTAGACTGGTGCAACCACTTTCAAAATCAGTGTGGAGGTTCCTCAAAATCTAGGTTTAGAGGTCCCATTTGACTCTGCTATTACCCTGTTGGGTATATTTATGAAAGAATTTAAAGCATCATACCATAGTGATATATGTGCCCCCTCTTTTTTTTATATAGCAGCACAGTTTGTAATAGCTAGATCTTGAAAGCAGTCCAAATGCCTGTCAACCTGAAACTGGATAAAGATGTGTATTAAAAAAAATTTTAAATAGAGTATTACTCAGCCATGAAGAGTGATAAATTAGAGACATTTATAGCTAAATGGGTGCACCTTAAGTCCATACTCATAAGTAAAATAAATAGGACACAGATGTGTAAATACTGTATCATTTCTCAAATGTGAGAAACTGAAGGCATATATGAGGTCCAGAATGTACGATAGGTATTGTGAAATAGGAATAAATAAAGGAAAGGGGAAATGGTGGCAAGAGCAGAGCAGAGAAGGGAAAATATTTTGACAAAAGGAAAAAAGCAGAAACAAAGCTTATCCATATTAAGGGGCTGAGGGTTGAAAGCAGGGCAAGGGAATCGGAAAAAATAAGAATTAAGGTATATTATATATAGATAAACATTCTCAATGAGGAATGTGATCCTAATGTATTCCTAACATGTACCAATAAAATCAATATATTAAGATAAGAATAACAGTAATGTTGATCTTTAGAATAAAAAAGAGTAACTTGATATTACAACAGCTATCTCTATCTAAAGCCTAGTTCTATGTGTTACTAGTGGAGCAAGTCGCTTTCCTGTCTGTCTCTCATTTTCCCTTCTCTAGAACACTGGGGAAATTGCCACCTATTTCCCAAAGCTTTGCAAGAAGCAAATTGGCCTAGAATATGCGAAAGTAGCTACAACAGTGTCTGGCTCTTGGCAGACACTCAATAATGTAGCTGAATGAGATTCTTTGCAGTTTAAATCTAACAATGACACGCTGAACATGGTGTAGATATACCGATTTTTAACAATAGAACACGATCCCAGTAGAGACATTAGTGCTCATTTTTCATAATGAGGTTTTAATAGTCAGAGGGAAAGACATGGGGGCAGGAAGAGGGATACAGTCTAGGGGTTAAGCGCACAGACTCAGAGCCACACAGCCAGTTCACATCCCTTTGCCAGCCCCGGGATCCTTGGCCAAAGGCCTTGCCAAAGTAACTCAACTTCTCTGCTCCCAAGGGCAACGTGAAAAGATGGGAGGATTGCAGGAGCTCATACAGTCAATCCCTTCAGTATAGTGATGGGTACATGTTTGTGCAAGTTCCCAGCCCTCTCCAGTTGTCTCTGCTTCCTCTGAGCCTGGGGACCACGCATAAATCCTGAAGAGAGGTTTGCATAGCTTCCACCTTTTGGTATGTTTTTGTGTACATGCCTTTTCTCTTCTACTGTCGCTAAGCAGTTTGGGGGGCACTGCTGTCTCAGTCCAACTGGGCTCACACTAACGCAAGCTTTCCACCACTGTTTGTGGAATCTGTGATAAAACCAAGGAACTGAAACATATTCTTGGGGTCCAGCTCTGAGGGGCTCCCGGGCTGTGTACTCCTCCATCATGCAAACCTATGGCCAGAGCTGAGTTCCCTTGTCCAGGCTGCAGAGATCCCAGGAGGAACATCTGTACTAGGAAGAGGCCAGTGAAGCCACAGGACTCCAGCTGCCACCGTGCACAATTTATCCAGCCCATTTACACTGAGTCCACCAACCTGGCCTGACAGACCACCGGGTTAAGGACTCAGAAGCACCTCAGCTTCGAGATTCGAGGACTCCTCACTTCCCAGCGTCTGAAAGTTTCCAGTTGTTCTCCAAGCACAGACTGCCACAAACCTGGGGGAGAAAAGCCCACTACACCTCTAGCTGTGAGGGTCTCTGAAGGTCAGTGCAGGACAAGTGATGCCTGAAGCAGTAAGGTAGGAGAGGAGGGAAGATGGAAAACTCTGGAGCCTGGGAGGGGAGTTGCTCTCCCTCGTCTCCAGGACCTTGGCAGTGAGGGCCTGTCAGACAAGGGGCCCCCGAGGCCCCTCAATATGCAGCCGTCCCAGAGAAAACAGCCAGTAGCAGCAGACTGTTCCGGGCTTGTTCCTCACCCATTTTCCCGTTCTCTCTCCAGCCCCCTCTGCTGACGTCCAGCATCTGGGTCACCCTTCCAGGAGGCCACCTGGCACAGCTTCCCAAGCTTGGGCTTTGGGAACGATCAGATCTTGTTTTAAATGTAGACTGTGCTAGTGACTGTGGATGCTGGCCACGTTCCCTAAGCTCTCTGGACCTCAGCTTCTGGTATCACTAATGTCACTCTTCCAATCTGACTAGAAATTGTTCAAATGGATGCAAGCTAATTAAGTCTCTGCTCTAGTACATGTCCTGCAAATTATTATTGGGGCATTTAGTGTCAGATCTCATCATACTGTACGCTTCCCCTTTCCTCCTATTCATACCCAGCTGAAAGCCCATCCGAGTGATACTAAGGCAGGAGACTGCCGGAGTGGTGTGGTAAAGCGAGGGAAGAGTTCTCCCCGTTGTCCAGGTGACATGGACACAGAGTTACATGGCCTAGTGTTGCACTGCACCACCTCTCTGTGTACCTGTTGTGGGTAAGGATTTTTGCCATCTGTACACACAGAACTTGTTCCTTTTGGGTCAACTGTCTCTCTCCTCCTCCTCAATTTCTGCTTGCTTTTCTCTCAAAAAAACACCAGGCTCTGAGTATAGGGACTGGATGCTTGATTGAGGAAAAAACCCTCAAGAAATATAGCAAAATTGATACCAGAAACAGTAACTGTAAAAACCTTGGAGGGCCAACTGTATGCGTGGAATGATTTATGCCCACTACTTTATCATCACAGCCCTAGGAGAGCTGCTTGTCTTATTCCAATTTTAAGTGCAGAAACTGACACAGAGAAATTTTCAACCCAGCTAAGGTCACATGGCTCACAGGTAGGGAGGTAGGATTTTAAATTAGCCTGACTCTAGGCACACCCATGAGCCCAATTCTTTATGAGGTACCTTTATGCTATTTCTTTTTTTTTTTTTTTTTTTTGAGACAGGGTCTCGCTTTGTAGTTCAGGCTGGCCCTGTGCTCACTATGTAGCCCAGGCAAGCCGCTGTGAACTCAGCAATCCTCCTGTCTCTGCCTCCCGAGTGCTGGGATGACAGGCGTGAGCCACCATGCCTGGCACTGTGGTTTGTGGTGTTGATTGCTGGTGGGCGTGAGTCTCCACACCCAGCATTCTATGTGGTTACCGGGATCGAACTCAGGACCTTGTGCTTGCGAGGCAGGCGCCAGAACCACTGAGCTAAATCTCTGGCCCACCTTTATGCTATTTCTAATCCTCCCAACAACTTTATGAGCTGGGAATGTTCTCCATTCCTTATACCACTGCCTTGATTCAGCAGAACTCAAAAGGGGAACACTGAAGAGAAATGCAACTATCCTTTTTAAGTACCTAGTATGTGATTGGTACTCATAAGGGCTACTTATCTCATCCTCATCCACTCCATCAACAGGGTATAAATAGCTACAAAAAGAAAAACAGGCTCAGAGAGGACAGTGACTTGCCAAACATCACACAGTAGTACTCAATCAACTCAGGGCTCACACTGTTTACTGAGCCCCCAAGACTTGCTCTTTCTATTGGGGTATAAAATCTGTAATATCACACCCTCTGACTTTATGATTCAGCTTTGCTCCCAGCCCAAGATCTACTTTTTGTCTGTGCTTCAGGAGACTGATCTGCATTGACAGTATCACGGGACTCTCTTATTCTCTACCTTTTGGCTTGGATCAGATTAACAGAAGTTGCGACGGGAGACCATAGGCTGCAAGAGAGGGGTCGGGGTATTTGTCCCATCTTCTCCTTCTCTGCTTTGTTTTCTTTGCTTTTTGCTTTTTGTTTTTGGTACTAGGATTTGAACCCGTGGTCTTCACATAGAACTACATCCCCAGGTCTTTTATTTATTTTTATTTATTATTATTTTTTTTTTTTTTTTGCTTTTTGAGACAGGATCTCGCTTTGTAGTTCAGGCTGGCCCTGAGCTCATTATGGTGCCCAGGCAAGCCGCCGCGAACTCAGCAATCCTCTTGTCTCTGCCTCCCGAGTGCTGGGATTACAGGCGTGAGCCACCACGTCTGGCATTTTTTTTTTTTTTTTGAGACCAGGTCTCACTAAGTGATAAACTGTTCAAGCTGGGCTCAAATTTGTGAATCTCTTGACTCAGCCTCCCAGAATGCTAAAACTACAAGTGTGGCCCACCATAGTCTACCCTGCATATTTTGATTTTATGACTGTAGCTCCCTCTGGGCAGCCTTCCTACATGACTCCAGCTCTTTTTTTTTTTTTTTTTTTTTTTTTTGAGACAGGGTCTCGCTTTGTAGTTCAGGCTGACCCTCAACTCACTACATAGCCTAGGCAAGCCTCGAACTCAGCAATCCTCCTGTCTCTGCCTCCCGAGTGCTGGGATTATAGGCGTGAGCCACCATGCCCGGCCATGACTCCAACTCTTACTGAGTCCTGACAGTACCATTTCTTCCCCACACCGAAGGATGGAAATAGCCTCCTGCTGTGTCCATTACCAGTGGAGATATTCCATATGCTTGCGAACTCCACAAGTTCCCTCCATGGGATTGCCTTCCTGAGCCCAGTTGAGCATTCTGGTCCTTCCGGGGTCTGACCAAGCCTCCGAGTGTTTGTCTGTGGTCACCGTCTTGCCCCTGTTTCAGAGGAAGGCCCATGGCTTCTTCGCTGGCTGGACCACTCCAAATCTTTCCTAGACTAATTAGGGGCTAGAACAATGGCCAGGGACTAGTGACTGGCTTGCGATGCTCTCTGCCTCTGTCCATCTGCAGCTGCAGTTAGGGGCAGTTCGGCCTCTGTAGGTCCAGTGCCTCATCCTCAGGGTGTGAGGCGCCAGTAGAGGTTGTCTGTTTCCTCTCATCCTTCACAACCCCAGCCTAGGAGCTCCCATGGGAGAGAGTAAGGAACCTGCCGCCTTAGCACAGGCTGCAGGCTTCGTCATTGCCTGGTGAGGACTTGAACACCTGCATCTTACATCAGTGACTGCCTCTCTGATTTGCTCTGGAGTAGTTTTTCCCACAGCTCAATAAATATTTCACCAGTGGTGACTCTGTAAAATCACCACCACCCCCATGCCACCCCCCTGACAGCTTCAAACCTAGAAACCATCACAACCCTTTGGCACAGCCTGCCACTTTGTCCACCCAGGTCCTGGTCATCTCACCCTCTTCTGATTTTCCTCACTCTAGAGAGAGAGCCCTGAAAGCTCCTGTTCCCAGATGTGCATGGACAGAAACTGGAGAAGAAAGAGGATTCATCTCAGGCAGTGAAAGCAAAAGGGCCTGGCGTGGCCATCTCCAAGAGCACCAAGAGGAGGTGCGTGAGGGGCACGATGGAGGTGAGCTGCGTGTTTGGAGAGAAACACCTCCACTGACACAGACTCCATTCTGGGAAGTAGACTCGTTGGAATAGCTCTTGGCTGATCCTCACACTGGGATGTGGCTGGGGGCAGAGCATGTGAGCACAGGATCAGGAATTCTGTGTGCTACACATGAAGCTTCCTCAGTCCCTGGTTATCTTTTCTCTGACATTTTTTTCTTTCAATATTAGGAGAGCTGCCATCTTAAATTGGGGAGGAAAATGGCAGGTCCAGGCCCCAGTGCCTCAGCTTTGCAGTAATAAAGAAGACCCTGGCCCAGGGCCAGAGCAGGGCAGAAGGAGATCATCCACGGTGTTGGGCACTGCGGGGAAGGAAAAAGGCTCTGCAGACAACTGGGAAGGCCCTCCTACTGGGCCAGAGCAAGGCCTGGTGGAGAAGTTGCTGGCACAGGGCAAATAGGGCGAAACAAATAGAGGATGCAGAGTCTTGGGTCAAAGAGGCACTGTTTCTCCATTTTCCTGTGGGCTTTTGCTGTTTAATTGAGTAATTTCTGGCCCCAGGGCAACTCAAGAGTTTTTTCTGGCCTGCTCTGGAGATGTTATTTAATTGCTTAAAGATTCTACTCTGGGATTTTCCTTCCGAATTTCCTCAAATGGCCCATCTTTACTTACCCGGTTTAGTGTTTGGTTTCTCTGCCGCCAAATCCCCCCGGGGCTCCAGGACAGCAGTTTTCAGAAGGCCCGGAGGGCAGACAGGCCTTCCTCTGAAAGCCTGGGCCAGGCCTTGGAAGACCTGCCTTCCTAGAACTGACATTAGAGTACCTGGTCCCTTGCTCACCAAGCCCTCTCTCCCAGAACACAAGCTGTCAGGCAGCATCTGAAATACCAGGAAGAGAGCTGATGTAATTTCCCCAAAGACTGAGCTCTTTTTAGTCCTTAGATCTGCCGTACAGACTGCAAGGAGGGTGAACCGCCTTCCCAGTTGAGAGTGAATTTGTTTATCACACGGCTTGTCTCCTCCAAAAGGACCTTGCACCCGAATCATCTGGAGCAGCTCCACCTCTGAAATCTTAATCTTAAGGATGTTATTCCTTGGCTATAAATTTGTCCTTTCGGCTCTTCCCCAAACCTGTCATTCTTCCTCCACACTTTTAGCTCCAAGCCTCTCTGAGTCTGTCCTTCTGGGAGGAGGCATTCCTTGCCCCGGGCTCCACTCCAAAGTTGACCATTTGAATTCCCCCCAGTCTGGCCCTATATTACTTTCTTGGGATGGTCATAGCAAAATACTAGAGCTGGAGGCACTTAACCCAATGGAAGCTCAGTGTCTCACAGATCTGGAGGCCAGAAGTCCAAAATCAAGGTATCAGAGTGCCCGAATCCTTTGGAAGGCTCTAGGGAAGGCCCGTCCTGATTTTCCAGCTGCTGGTGACTCCTCGCATTCCTTGGCTGGTCTCACTGTAACTTCAGGCTCTTCCATTTTTGTGTAGCCTCCTTCAATCTGTGTCTATGGGCCATTTTCTGTTTCTTACAATGGCATCAATCATTGGCTTTAGGGCAAACATTAATTCCGTTTGATTTCATCTAAATATTACCTTAGTTATATCTGCCACATCCTATTTCCAAGTGAGGTTGCATGCCAAAGTTCTGGGTGACAGCGAATTCGGGGAGACATTATTTAACCCCTTACAGGCTTCCTTTTTCTTTCTACTATTGCCTTTTTGCCTTCTAAATCCCCAGGCTTGGTTCATCACCATATCTGAGTGTCTCCCTTTTGACCCGTTAAGCTTAAGTTTTAGCTCCTGCTCCTTGCTTCTTCTCAAAGCCCTTCAGCAGAAAGAGGGCCTTCTATCTCACAGCGCACAGAAGCCAGCTCCAGAGACGATCAAGGCTGGTGGGCAGACCTCCCTCAAATCGTAATCCTGAGGCCCTTACAAATGCCTGTGTATTTCCACCTTCTCCACCCTCTCAAGTAGGATGAGTACCATTCTCATAACACCCAGCTGCTTAAATGCCATTCGCCCACATATTTCTCGAGTATGTATTAAGTGCCTACTGTCTGCCAGGTGTTATGCTAACACTCTGACCTCATCTGCCACAACTAGTGAGACATTGCCTTCTCAGAGTTTATGGTATAGGAAGAATTCTCCATGGCTGCACTGCAGGACTATATTCTAAGGTTTGCACCCTTCAGGTTGGCAGATAACTCTCTTCACTTGGTCCCATAGTACTTTGGTTTCTGTCTTCTGAAGCTCAGCTGAACTCTCACCCAAATTAGGTTCTCACACTTTTGTGCTATAGTGCTTTTCTCTGCCTTCTGTCCAGCAAACTCAGGAACTGCCTACCTTGTTTAGCTCGGATGCTACCTCACTCTCGGAGCCTTCTTTGACTCCCCTTGGTCCTAACAACTTTTGCATGAATCTCTTTTTTTTGAGACAGGGTCTCACTTTGTAGTTCAGGCTGGCTCTGAGCTCACTATGTAGCCCAGGCAAGCCTCGAACTCAGTAATCCTCCTGCCTCTGCCTCCTGAGTGCTGGGATTACAGGCGTGAGCCACCACGCCCAGCCACATGAATCTCTTATTGTGTGAATCCTGCTGCCTTGCAGTTTGGATGTCTCTCTTCTCTCTTGAAGTGAAGGACAATATTGTATTCATGTTATTTCCTTCCTCTCTAGAATACTTTAGGTATACAGTGAGCAGGTAAGTGTTTAATAAAAGACGTGGTGGAAGGCCTTGGTTAAATCTGCAGAGTAGGGACCTCCCCACCTTCCTCCCCCTGCTGCACTGGACCTAGGTGTTCTCCTGAGCTAATCACGGCCAAGGTGCTTTATCTGGCACAGCAGAGGGGTCATGGGTTGAACTATGTTGCCCCCAGTTCACACTTTGAAGTCCCCGCCCCCAGTGATTTAGAGTGAGGCCAGATCCGGAAGTTGAGCTGTTGTAAATAGTTAAGATGAAGCTTTATTGGAGTAAGACAGGCTCTTGCTCCAGTGTGACTGGTGTCCTTATGACAAGGGAAAGCAAGACACCCACCCGGATTGAAAATCATGAGGTAAGGAAGATAATCTGGTTTTATCTCTACCTGCCAAGAAACCTTGTTACCAGCAACCACCAGAAGCCAGGGCAGCAGAGTCTACCCCTCCCACCCCGCCCTTAGAAGGAACCACTTCTGCTGATACTTTGATCTTGGACTTCTGTCCCCTAGAGCTATGAGACAACAAATGTCTGTTTATGCAATTCAGTTTGAGGTATTTTGTTATAGCAGCTCTAGAAAACTAATACAGGACTAAAGGGCTCAGATAAACTAATTTTCCTAGCAAAGCCCTCATCTTTTGTACTTGTATACCACTGATTCCATCTAAACCAGTGAAGTAGGTTTCTCAGTTGCCCTTGGTGTGTGTGTGTGTGTGTGTGTGTGTGTGTGTGTGTGTGTGTGAGTGTTCCACAGGAAATTTTGGTCTCTTTTCATGGCCATCAAGGGATGGCCCCTCTCTCTCCTTGGGGGGAGGGGTGTTCTGGAGACTGGCTCAGACAGCTTTTAGTCTCAGAACTCCATTCCACCCCCCCAGATAAACCTACCACTCCCTCAAGTGCTGTCACCCCTTCACCCCACATGGGGTCTCCTCGTTTAAATTTGCCACCAGCCACTCACCCTGTGGGACTCTTCTGACCCCACTGGCTGCAAAAGTCCATCACCCCCAGTGGCTTTTTCCTTTCTTCCCTGCAAACAGGCACACAGGGCATTTTCCTTTTAAGGGTTTGACTGTGGCTCATTGTAGGGAGACAGAGAGGAGCCGGTATAAGTCACAACATGGGAATATGTAAAGTGTGAATAAATGTTAAGGTATTCTTTCACTTGGATTCCTTTCTTCTTGCCTGACTTGGAAGGCCAGTGAGTACTAGGGCTCCCAGCTACGTCTCCAAAGTTCTCCAAACACTGAGCAACTTTCCCTACAATGCTTAGAGCAAGATCCTTGCCTTTTGAAAGTTATATGTTCTCCAGCAACTTGATAAAGCCAAGAGGGCCCTCTCAGAATAGTTTCTAATGTCGAAAATAAAAATGTGTAGGATTTTAAAGGAAATCAGCCTCTTTGAAATAGTTATCAAAAATATTTTTTAAATTTTGTGATATAATTATAATGTTACTATTATATTCCATAGCAAAACCTAGCTTCGGATCTAGTAGTTATTATTATTTTGAAGTGGTGTTGAACATACGTGATATTTCAAGATATTGTATCTAAAACAACTGCAATATGTCCTGAAAATAGCCATGATTTTTATTGGTGATAAAATCATGACTATTGCTAATACTTCCATGATTTGTGACCTACATTCACACTGGAAGGAGATGTCGATTTTTGGTTGAGGTTTAATGAAAATAAAAATGTAATATTTTTTCCTTATTCAAATTCATGTACACAAGCTAAGAGCCCTGCTCTAGCTGGCCACGGCTGCTGGCCTCCGGGACGGTGCATCCTCTGGGAGGGATGCATGGGAAAATGATCACATCATGGGGAATGGACAGCAGGAGCGCTGCTGGGAGGCTGGGACCGTGGCACAGGGCCTCGGAGACACTCTCTGGATGTGAGAGCCATCGCAGTAGCATTATGGTGATGAGGCCATCCCAGCCTGTCCGCAAAGGGGATGCAGATGACACTCTGACCTGGAACGGTTCTCTCCGCAAAGCTGCAGGGAGCCGGAAATCCCTTTTATGCCCCAGTTGGAGCCGGAACGGAACGCAAAACTTCTCCCTGTGGCTGGCAAACAGCAGGCTGGGCCAGTCAGATAAGACCTGACACCAGGCTTAGGAATAACAGAGAAAAATAAATACTTTAGACATGAGGCCCACAGAGGGGCAGTGGTCATTGTCAGAGCTCCCCGAAGTGAGTGTGAATGCCTGAGAAAGAGGCAGTGAGGTCCCAATCCTTTGTGTGCCAGTTCTGGACTTCTGGGCTCTTTTTAGGGAAGATGGCAGATCTGTTTGCTGCCTCTGCCTCCTTTTCTAATTCCTGATTTTTTCCAAGTAGCAGTTTTGTACCTACCTTCCAGAAGCCTCTTCCTAGAGGGAAATTCCCTTGGCTCCAGGCTTCTGGTCTGAGAATTCTCAGCTCCCTTTACGGATTCTTCGTCACTATTCACTGCACAACCTTCATTTTTCTTCCCACCCATCCAAACACTGTAGCCATTATCTACAACAGTAGTCAAATACAACACATTAAGTTTGATAAGCACACAAGAAAATTAAAACACAGAGCAAGCAAACCTAATCTGTACCAATCTTGACTTTGCTTTT
>PVIC010052039.1:0-12315 GCA_004025085.1 Thryonomys swinderianus | reverse complement strand
AGGGGAGGGGAGGGAAAGGGAAAAGGAAAAGGAAAGGAGACTCCACATATTGCCACTGTCTTGATACACTGCAGTCTCAGTTTAAGGGGTAAGGGGAATTTTGAGCCGGTGAGGGGAATTTTAAGACAGTTCAAAACTGAGATTCTGGAATATGTACTGCTGCCTTCCTTTTGCCAGATTTGTAGCAAGGATTAGGGGCAAAGCACAAAGGATTTAAGTTTTAACCCAAAATGAAATGCATATGAATTTGGGGCCAAAGTATATGTGGTTGCTAAGGAAGTGTCAACCGTAAAAATATACAAACTACTTTAAACTGGGACACAAAAGATATCTTGAGCACATGTTAGAAATCCTCAAGATCCCACCAACACAGGATCAAAGATATAAATGTGTAACCTTTTGTTTGGCAAGATAGTCCCTGACCTCAGGCAGAAGGAACACCTACAAAAATGGTTCTGCATGATTCATTCCCCTCTGCTCAGCCATGTGGGCACTCAGAGGCTCCTGTAGCACGGTCTGAGGGTATGTCACTACTGCCCACCCTAGACGCAGACCTTGTCATCATCTCTACCATGTGGGTTTTACCAGTATGCAGAACGCAAGAGTTGTGAGCTTGGGAAGCATCCATCCAGGCTGCAAAGGCAGACCAGTGCAGAAGCCCTGAGAGGACAGTAAATCAAAGCTGTGGGAATGAAGGCAAGGATACAGCGGAGACCCAAGAAAATCGGAGATACCAGGAACATGGAATGTCTGCAGGGGAAACCAGCAGGCCAAGAGCCAAAGCAGCTTCACCCAGCACAGCCATGGAGAAGGGGCCTAGTGAGAAAAATCCAGTATTTTCTACTTATTTCTTTAACTTCTCCAGTCGTGCTACTTAGTTGAACAACTCACTGATAAAATTGTGGCGCAATAGTTGCTTCAGCAACTGCAGGATGAAAGTGTGAGAGTCACAAAAGACAGAAATTGATGCGAACAATTTGGCAGGATGCATTTTATAGATATATGAAGAATAACATTCATTTAAAATTATCTGCATAAAAATGTTTCTTTCTTATGCTATCTGTGATGCTTCTCTGGAAATAATTCTAGGGTCTCTTATTGGAGATGTGAGCTTAGATTCTGAATTCTCAAATAGTCATGCCCAGCCTAGGACTTTTCAGTCAGCACACCAAAAGACACATACACAAAAGCTGTACCATGAGATAACAGTGTAGCTGAAAGATTCCTGTGGCTAATGGATATTGTAGCCCTTGAACATCATGGTATAGCACAGTAGTCACATACTTACTGTAATGTTGATATAAACAAACACTGTGCTAAAGTAATATAAAAGTCTAGCACATACACCTGTGTATAGTAGTAATATTGGATGATAACAAATGATCTATTTATATATTCAATGTGCTACACTTTTTGTTGTGACTCTAGAGTACACTTCTAACTATAAATAAAATATACAGTAAAGCACTATACTATTTTATACCAAAATACCTCACATATGTTGTATACTGCATCATTTTTCTTGAATCTGATTTAATTTCTTGGACTTTTTGTGCATGAGTACACCAGCAAAGTCTACCTAAAATGTATGTATGTTTAGAAGGGGGGGCTGTCAGATAGTCTACAAGGAAACAACGTAATGATACGTGCCTCAGAATGTATCCTGTCATTAGTCTGTGTATGGATATAATTTGATAGGATTGGAGAAATTTTCAGTAATTAAATACATGGATTTGCTCCGTAGGAGCCATCACCTAATGTGAGCTGTAATTATGGTCTTTGTGTTTGATCTTAATGACAGTAAACATTTCAACATGGAATTCCTAGCTGCAGTTAGTTTCTCTTTCATTTCCATCACTTTCTCAAAAGTGGAATAGTTGTTCCAACAAGAAGAGCCAACCAAGGGCCCTAGTTGGTGTGTAGTAGCAGATTCTGGCATGCCATCCTCTGAAGGTGCCTTCGTCAGTTAGGGCTGCTGCACCAAAATACCATAGAGTGGACGAGGTACAGTCACAAATGTATCTCTAATGGTCCTGGAGGCCATGAGGTCCAAGGTCAAGGTGCTCAGTCTCTGTGGGGGTCTATTTACTTGTCCATCGCTGACATCTTCCAGATACATCTCCACGTGAAAGAAAAGCAAGGGAGCTCTCTGAACATCTTTGATTCAGGCACTAATCCCATTCAGAAGGGTCATAATCCTTGTGACTGGATGAACCGTCAAAAGGCCCCATCGCTTAATACAAACACTTCTGTGAAAAGTTTTCAATTTTGGAGGACACATTTAGATCATAGCAGTATAGGAGCTCAACTTTTCTATTGACATTCCTTAGGATTTTCGATTTAATATATGCTATGAAATAAACTGTCTCTGTGTGGTGGTTGAACTTGCTTTTCAGTTTGATTGGCTTGAGAGAGGCTTAGGCATTAGAAAGGTGCCTTTCTGGGTGTGTCTAGCTGAGTGATGGGAGAGTAACCTTTGAGACTCTGTCTGGTCCCCAGTTGCTTCCTCCCTGACTGCCCTGCTTCCCAGGCACTGTAAGGTGAGTAGCTTTCCTGTCTCACACTCTTCTCCCATAATGCTCCTGCCTTGAGCCAGCTGACTAAGACCTCTCACCAGAGGACTAAAATCTCTGAAACAAGGAGTCAAATAAGTCTTTCTTCCTTTATGTTGTGAATGTCAGGTATTTTGTCCCATCGGTGAGAAAACTAACCAATATGCTCATTTTCATTGACCTTGAGGTGACACATAGTTGAAGAGACATATGCAAATGATGTTCCTTACATAGCAGCACAATTTAAAGAAAACCCCCTGTACATAAAGTCAGACAGGCTGCCTTCTAAACATGCTCACCTGTTATTCTCAGGGTTTTTTCACCTAGAAATAGCAGCAAATATATCTGTTTAGACTTCTGTACTCAAAGGCAAAAACTCAGTATTCCAAGGAGACAGCAGCTCATCTCTCTTTAGTCATTATTTCCTGGCATCTACTATTGGGCTACAGAAAGGAGTTCACACTGTGTTACAATACGCAAACAAACGATCCAACTAAATCACATAATATCATTCGACTACACTTACATTTTTTTATTTGTCCTTTTCTATCTTCAGTTATCCTATAAATTCATGTCAGTTGCTGTGTTTTTATAAATGTCAGAGATCTACAGATACATGTTAGGATAGCCTTTTTGTATACATGAAGTGTAATAGCTAAAGTTTTGTGCACGTCCATACCATCTCTCGGTGTCACCTCTGGCCTCACCCAGGGATACTGACAGAACTCCCAGAGACAGGCGAACTTGCCAACCCTCCATGAAACCAAACGTTACTGTTTTATACTGTTTGGTATAAAGGGACAGGAAGGGATGTGTGTAAGGCCCTCTTTATCTCTTATAAAAGGAACCTCCGCACGCTGTTCTGTTTTGTTTTGCTCTTCCTTTTCTACTGGTTGAGAAGTTGTGACGGTGTGAGAAGCCATATGGGACCCAGCGACAGAGGCAGCTTGTGGTGAACTGCAGAGCGAGCCAGGCCCAGAGCAGCTCCGGGTGCCCTCCCTGCACCGACCCCTCCCTTCATAAGCACAGGTCCTATTGAAGCTGAAAATGCTTAGCTTTCTACTAGACTATTTTAGTCCATTTCCTAAACATGTAACACGATATAATTTCCTACAAAATAAAACCAGAAATTATTAATACCTACAAGAAAGGCCATCTTCCTAATAATAAAAATGACAAGTGACATGCTATACACTATCCTCAGTCTCTTTCCACACTAGATAGTGGGACTGAGACAGGTGTGAAAATCTAAGTGTGATTACTGCTGTCATGGACTATCTACCCTAAAGGGGACACTTGTGTGATGAAAACAATTAAGGAAATAACTAAGTTGTATTGTTGAAAAAGGAAAGCATAAATTATACCAGGAGTAAGCATTTAAGAAATGAGTCTTCCCCAAGTTTCCTCTTTCATTTTCTTCATATTTCTGCCAAGTTGTCATCCCCTTGACTTTCCGTTCCCTTCCTTCACTGGATTTCAGGAAATAGCTCCTACCACTTTCATAAAATACCTTTGTTTCCCTCCAAGAAAATGATCCCTGTAGATAAACTAACTTGAGTGAGTGTTTGCATGACTCAAATGATCCCTAAGAAAATCAGGAAGGTAACTACGCAAATGCACACAGATGTGTTCTTTGGTATTTTTAACCCCCATGTTACAAAGTAAGGTTCTTCTCTGTCTCCCCCTCTCTGGCTCTCTGGGATTCTCGCTCAGACTCAAAGCCCTGTATGTGCCGGGAAGTGCTCTACCGCGCAACATCACTCCCACCAAAGGACATGTGTTTTCTACACAACATCTGAAATTACTTTTTACTTGAAAAGAGTCTAAATGTCATTTCGGCCTTCAACAAGGAAAAGACACCAAGATTGTAGTCTGGTATGTTTCTTCACAAAACTACAATTTGTCCAGGACGTTCTAGTCGCTGAAGGATTTCCACGTGCTCTAGAGCAAAACAGAAAATCGCTTCAGAACATAGAAATGTAAGTTATTTCTCCTAAGTATCGTCAAGTGTAAAACCTATAGCCACACCTCACAGATTTTCCACTTAGTTGCTTGGGGGCTTACATGGCCAATCATAGAAATCCAGAAATGTCCAGCTACCTTGGAAAGCTTATAAATCCATGACGTGTTTGAGCCTCACTGGGCCCTAAGGGCCTGTGTATTTCCTCATGAGACTGAGTGAATCCCAGCAGAAAAGGCCAGTCCGCTATCGGGTAGACCAGTTGCTCCACACCGATCCTCAGTTTGGCTGGCTTCACTTCCCTCTTTGCCTGAGAAGTTACTCAAACCAATTGCATCTTCCTACAGGAATGAGGGGACCCTCTTCTCCCCTCACAGCAGTTCACTCAGGTTGCTCCTGAGCGCAGTTCCCATGAGATCCTCCCGGGGCTTGTGAGGTTGTGTGTCTAATAATCTGCCATCTGTGTCATCTGCCCGGGGTCAGCCATTCCACGCATGCAGGGCCGGGAACCTTCCCGCACCAGCCGGGCAGCAGGAGGTGCTCAGAGGCCAGCTGAGGCCTCCCCTGCAAAGGTAACAGAGCCCCAAGGACCGAGTCCAAAAGTTAAGCAGAGAACACAAGTGCGAGGGGTCACTGCTGCCCTGGCCACACTGTGCCGTCGTTCCTGAGGAGTGAGTTCTAAACCAAAGCTTCTTTTCTCCTCATTTCTCCACTGATAGAGCAATGGTTCTCATGGTGTGGCCCAAAAAGTGCAGCTCCTTTTATTGATGCTCACATCTGTATCCATTACCTCTCAGAGTTTCCCAACCTTGTCTGCGTCTCCGCTCGAGCAATAGCCTGTTGCCCAAAGCAATCATCTTACACAAAATTCAGGGCTTTCCATGAGAATAGATTTGCTGTCCTCAAAGACATTTAGTTTCCGGGATTAATTACTCTCTCCCTCCTGCTGGCTGTAATTTTTGTTTTCCTTCTAAATAACTCCCTAACTTAGTCTGCTGGAGTGATGAAGTTGGAATATTGGCTTCTTCCCCGTCATGATGTCTGGAGTGCCTTGTGAAAATGTATTAACTCTCTACCAATTGCTACCTCTGTATCTCAATTAAGCTGTTTTTTGCCAAGCCATTTCATTTTCAAGCAAGTTCTGACTCCGAGGACCCGCTTGCTTTACATTTGCATAGCTAAATGTATGCTCCATCTTACTTCTACCCAGAAAATATGGAAGTTTACTCAATGAACTAAAGCAATAACAGAAATATAGATTGATATATCCTGTTACACATGATAACAGGAAGGAGCAGTGCACACCCACAAGGACATCTTTATTTGTGCAATAGACAAGTAGCATGCCAAATGTCAATATAATTTTTAAGTTGAAATAGTCATATTTACCACCGTAAATAGGTGCATTTAATTTTTATTTTATTTATTTATTTATTTATTTATTTATTTATTTATTTATTTATTTATTTATTTTTTTGCTTTTTGGAGACAGGGTCTCGCTTTGTACTTCAGACTGGCCCTGAGCTCACTATGGTGCCCAGGCAAGCCGCCGCGAACTCAGCAATCCTCCTGTCTCTGCCTCCCGAGTGCTGGGATGACAGGCATGAGCCACCACGTCCGGCACTGTGGTATGCGGTGTTGATTGTTGGTGGGCGACACGCCCAGCATTATATGTGGTTACCGGGGATCGAACTCAGGTCCTTGCGCTTGCGAAGCCGGCGCCGGAGCCACTGAGCTAACCCTCCAGCCCCTAATTTTAATATTATATAACGGTCAACCTAATGTATACAAAATGTGATTATCTCTATATGTAAATGATAGTTACACTTTTATTATTCATGCAGTCTTCAAAACCCTGTCTATTTTACACTGACCACCCTCCTTTTTTTTTTTTTTTTTTGGTGGTACTGGAGTTCGAACTCAGGCCCTTGTGCTTCCGAGGTAGGTGTGGTACCACTTGAGCTAAATCCCCGCCCCTTACAGTCCATTTTGACGAGCTCTATTTTGAGTGCTCAGGAGGCACATGAAGCCTGGGATGCTCACCCGGCACTGTGCAATTCTCAAGAGGAAACGCTGGAACTCACAGCCCAGGCCCGTTTGTTACAGTGTGACCATAAGCAGATGAGCAAAGCTCTGGGTCATGATGGGAGTTGCTGGCTCCCATGGCCGGCGGTGGAGCTAAGTGAGTTGGTACGGGCCAGAGGACAGTGCCCGGGGTGCCGAGCCGCAGGATCAGTGAAGACCCCTAGTAAATGGAGAACCAGGACCAGAGTCAGGGCCTCTTTTGCGGTTGCCCTTTCTTGTCCTGTTTTCTTTCCATTATTACATGCTGACTAGAACGGACTGATTTTTTGTTAGCACTGGGAAGTTGCAGACCACAGGGCCACTTTCCTTTTGACGTATTAAATTTTCCAACTAACCAGACTTTAATTAAAAGCCTGACGAGCTGACTCCGACTTGCTTCCTTCATTTCCTCCTCACCTGTCTGACTCTCCTCCAGCGCCTTTCTTATCCATCACCTTTTGTTCCCATCCTCTCATTTGCTCTACCTCTCCGTCATGTGACCACGTCAAGTAACTCTCTGTGTCTGAAATTCAGTTTCCTTAATAAAATTGGGATCAGGAAACCTTTCTTTTGTGGTTTGTACTAAATTCAATGGTGCCATTTAGCAACAGACCTATACAGTGTTGGTCCCTAGAATAAGAATTAAAAATCTATTTAAATTTCAATCCCCAGAATGATATTCTTTTTCCTTCCCGTTATAAATTTTATCATACAATTGTCATAAATGCTTCCATAGAAATAAGACAATAGGAACAATTTCAAAGGGAAATTGCTTTGCACTGTAGATTTTATGACATCTGCTCCTGCCGGCAAATATAGACATACACAGTCACAAGCACAGAGGCAGACACATCTGTACACACACCACTGAGCAGAGTGTAACAGATTTGAAAGTGGAAGAGACTTAGAGGAATTATGAAATCAAGGTCTTCACCTTCTGAGAAAATCTTAACAGAGTCATTCTCAAGTCACACTGCTATTACTAAGAGTTAAAAGTAGAAAAACAGAACTAGAGATTTAGCTCAGTGGTTCCAGCATCTGCCTCGCAAGCACAAGGTCCTGAGATCTATCGCTGGTAACCACCTACAACAATACTGGGCATGGTGACTCATGCCCACCAGCAATCAGTACCACATACCACAGTGCTGGGCATGGTGGCTCTCACCTATAATCCCAGCACTCAGGAGACAGAGGCAGGAGGATTGCTGAGTTTGAGGCTTGTCTGGGCTACATAGTGAGCTCAGGGCCAGCCTGAACTACAAAGTAAGATCCTGTCTCTCAAAAAAAAAAAAAAAAAGGTAGAAAAACAAACACATTGCAGTCCATTTTTTATTCTATTCACAGTTTATTACATGGCCCCAGGGAAGATAGCTATAAGTATCTTCCTTGGGTTTATAACTATCTTGTGATATTAGGAAGTTAGCCTCTAATAGACATTTAATTCGGGTGTTTTAAAATTTCAAATGTTGCGGATTAAACAGAAAGAGGAGTAAGTAGAGGAACAAATAAAAAGAAATGTGTTTTAGATTCAAAGTTTGGTACATATTTGTATTCCCCTGAAAATAACACCGACCCAGAAAATAAGCTCTAACATGATTTATTATGTTGCTTCTGATATAACCCTAAGACCCCAAAAGTACAAGTTAAGATCATCAACCAGGTGGATCCATTTATTGTCAGTCACAACACATGATGTTAGAAAATAATATTCATGTAAAATTAAACATAAATAAATAACATTAATACTCATACTTAAAAGAAATAATAATATGAATTTTAAGTACCCAAGTAGACACTAATTGGATGAGAGATAAACATCATGTGAACAGATAAGCTTGCAACTTACTGTTCAGTCAATAGCTGGAGTGAAAACACAATGCAACCAATCAAGTGTGACCTTGATAACGCTAAGTTGAAAGAATTTAAAAAATCAGACCACAGTGACATATGTGCATATGTTCAGAGCAGCTCAGTTTGTAATAGCTAAATCTTGCAAACAGTCCAAATACCCAAGAGGAGACTGGATGAAAAAGATGTGTTTTTTTAAGTAAAATGTAGTATTAGGCATAAAGGATGATAAATTTGATGTACCTTGAGGACATACTCATAAGTGAAATAAATAAGACACAGATGTGTAAATACCATATTGTTTCTACAATATGAAAAACTAAAGGTGTAATGAGATCCAGGATATATGATAGGTACTGTGAAATAGGAAGAAAAGGTTGAGTGGGAAAAAGGAAAGGGGAGTATGGGAAGTTAAAGAAGGGAAAGAAAAAATTTGATAGTAAAAAAAATAGAAACAAAGCTTATGTATATAGGGGATTGGGGTGGTAGAGAGGGTAGAGGAATGGGAAAAAGTGACTTTCAAGATGTGTCATGTTCAGGTACAAATTTTTAAGGTTGAATGTGATCATAATGTACCAATAAACTTAATTTCAAAAATGAATGTATGACTGAATCTAATATAAATCCTGACAATCTTTATAATTCTGTGTGTTGTAATGTTGCACTATCAGCAGGCTACATGCTTTAAAAATGCTCATTTAAAGAAAGGTCTGTTGCTGCACGTGAGAAATCGGGGCAGCAATTCTATAGGAGGTGGGATCACAAGAAATTCAGGCCGGATTTCAGGGTTTTGCAAAGTTACAGAAGAAAATCACATGACTGTATTTGAATAAATATAGATTTTTGTGTTTGAATAAACATAAACTGATGTACTTGAAAAAATAAAACATTCTCCGAACTTTTGGAGTGAAAATTAATGTGAGACAGTCTTATTTTGGGAAAAATGACACATTAAGTAAGCCTTTGAAAAAAATATTAATTGCAAACAGTATTTTAAATATATGAAAATGTCAATATGTGACTTATTCTATTAGCTGATAACATTTTCTTAGTTTATGGTGTAACATATTTCACTGAAAACAAGGAAAAATTCAGAAGAGATTGCCTAGAGATATTAGAATACAAATTGGAAATTCAAAAGCTTAATTTCGTCTTTTTCAAATCAATGTATTTTCAACCACAAGACACTTAGACTGTATATAATAACTCCTTCCTTTGAAAATTTGAACACTCATTTGCATAGGAAAAAATGAATCTTCAAAAAAATATATATAGCTTATAATTAAGATATATAAATATTTCATGATTAAATTGGGTGTTTCTGTGTTATTGGCTGTAGGAGATTTTGTTTTTGACTTCTACAGCTTTACTTATTACTTGATCCTGATTCTATTTAAGATAATTTTCACTTCAAAAATATTGCCTCAGAGTTTTAGCTAAAATAGTTATGTAACCTTAAGAAAGGACTTGAGGGCCAGAGGGTTAGCTCAGTGGTTCCGGTGCCTGCCTTGCAAGCGCAGGGTCCTGAGTTCAATCCCCGGTAACCACATACAATGCTGGGCATGCAGACTCACGCCCACCAACAATCAATACCACATACCACAGTGCAGGGCGTGGTGGCTCACGCCTGTAATCCCAGCACTCGGGAGGCAGAGACAAGAGGATTGTTGAGTTCGAGGCTTGCCTGGGCTACATAGTGAGCTCAGGGCCAGCCTGAACTGCAAAGCAAGACCCTGTCTCAAAAAAAAAAGAAAGAAAGGACTTGAACTTATATTGAATAATATTAAGAAGGAATAGGTATGTGTTGTGGACCACTTTCAAAAATATAAAACATTGGACTTGACCTCCAGAAAAATACACACACACACTCACTCACTCACACACACACACACACACACACGCATATCTCTTGGTCTACATACCAACCTTTACTCCATCTCACAATTCCCATTTCTCAGACATGACAGTATTGTCGTTTCATGTCAGAACTGTCAAAATGTCTCCACCTTCTCTAGATGCCTAGAATGAATCATCAAATATCCAAATAAAATGACCCAAGTTCACCCATAAAATTCACCCAGGGTGAATCCTACTTGAGGAAGTGCTTTCCGATACTGCCTAGGACTGGCTGACCTATGAAGGTGCCTTGCTGTCCCCGCGCTCCGGCTCGTGCTGCGGATCCCACTCCTCGGCTGCTCTCTTCTTCCCCGGGGCTGGGGCTGCTGATCTGCCGCTGTCCTGCACGGCAGACGCCCAGGATCTTCACACCTTCCCTCCCTGAGCGTGACACATCTGCCGCTGGTGTGAATAACAGTCTTATGCTAAAGATTTCTGGTTCACCGAGGGTAATCATAATACTGAAAAAGAAACAGCTTCAAAATAAAAAGTTCAAGTGTTAGAGTTTAAAAAAAAAATATGCCAAGCAACATCCACAAGTAACCTATTCCTGGCTGTGCAGCTGTCTCTGGAATGACACCGACAGCCACGTTGTCGGCAACATTCCTCTTGCTCTCCGTGGGCTCTAACCGATGCCTGTGGCACATGCTCCTGGCTAAGCGCAGCCAGCGTGGGTACTGTTTTGTGGATATGTTTAATCACGTTGAGAACCACTCTCTTCTCAATGTGAGCAGTTATGCGCCTTCTACTTTACAATTTAAATCCACTGCTCTCCTCAATTAGTCCTATATCCTTGGTAGCACAAAAGGGGAACTTTAAAAAAGTCTCTTTATTCACCAAGCACTATTGTTTGGTGTATTTGTATATTACAGTCCTCACTCCTCTGCAGTATTTTAGATTTTAAATTATTCTGTAAAATACATTCCTAGAGGTGAAACTGGTGATCATGTTATTATTTTAATGATTTTTAAAATTATGTTTATTTTGAGTTTTAAATTGCATATGTTACTTTCTAATTAAATAAAATTCAGTCATTTTTAAATTTTATTTTGGGGTAAGCATATACAAAATAATTGTTTCGATGCAAAATTAAGGCACCATAAATGAGGTGAAAGTGAATATAAAACTTAGATTCATGATATATTTAAGCAGTAAAGAACTGATAATACCATATGAAGGGTGGCGTATAAGAGGAGGGAACAATTTGAAACTAAACCTGTCACTTACTAGATACTGGCTACATCACTGATTTTGTTGTCTCTATTATTTTATATCCAGTTTCGGTTTCATGTCAGTTTTGCCCCTGGGAAGAACCAAGAATGTGACTATAAAAAGTCTATCAACTTACGGTAGGCATAAAAATTAGATTATATCTAAACTAAATGGACACATTTGTGTATACCAAAAATAAGTTGTCTTTTCCTGGTTGAAAATAGTAAGCAATTGATAACAAAATTACATTTAGAAAAATAAGTAATAAAAACCCTTAGCATATGATTTCTTATGACAAAATAACAAGTGACAAAGCAGGATAAAATGGTTTTCCAATATACAAGTGTGACAGGCCATGTATAAGAAGATTGCAGATAGTATCAGAGACCTGTACTAACACAGGGGAATCTTTAAGGAAGGCCTGGTAGCAACATACTCTTTCTGTTTTCTTTATCTAAGAATGATTTTAGTCCACTTTCATTACTAAAAGAACGTTTGCCTTATGTAAAATTCTTGGTACCAATATTTGACTCTCAACACTGAATAGTCTTCCACCGTCTTCTTTTCGCCATTGATTTTAAGAAGTCACCTGCTAGATTTATTTGAGTGCACTTTTAACTGATGAATCGTTGTGTGTGAATACATGAAGAAGTCCGCCAGGGAGTATAATCAAGGTTAACTTCCATGTCCTGGTGAATTTCCAAACTTCACTTCCACTGTGCTTCCAGACTATGTATTGAATAACTCCAACCCATTTAAATTTGTTGCATCTTTTATTGTACC